>BLKM01000356.1:337145-413358 GCA_013340265.1 Coptotermes formosanus | reverse complement strand
TGTATGTATATGTATGTATGTATGTATGTATGTATGTATGTGTGTGTGTGTGTGTGTGTGTGTATGTGTGTACGTACTGTACCGGATCCTGGTATTCGGGATACCGGGATCCGGTTATGTAAGCCCTAACAGTCACAGCACTTGTTATGGCTGCGAAGGGGACATGATCCAAGAATGACTTGCGAAAAAAAAAGGGTAACAGATAACAGGAGAGGAGACAGAACAGCAGACACACGCGGAGGACAGAGAAAAATAGAAAATGGGGAGAGGAGTTTCCTAGAGCATGTTCTCTCGATAAGGCATTATTAACGGAAAATTTTCAAAACGTCAATTCCGTTACGTAAACACAGGCAGTGATAACACGTTATAAAATGCCCGCTGAGGTAAACGCTTCTGGTGTGTTCGCGCAACCACAGCAATCTTGACAAGCAAGGTAACCATGGTAACCATAACAGCACTGGTAGCTACAGTAAACGAAGTAGAATAACTGTACGTGGGTTTTCGTGTAAATTGGTCGTTATTTCTGTCCGGTTTCAACAAAATTGGAATGCCTGGACTAATTCTGGTGAAAATCCACAACAAATTTTTACGAAAATCAGTCACGTAGGTGCCAGGTTGTTCTATGCGGACAGCCGGACGGACATGACCTTGCCAAGTCACTTCATAACCGCTTCGACGCCGGGTTGTTCGATGCGAACATCTGGACGGAAGAACATGATGTACCCAACAGTCTTTTCGCAACTGCTTCCAAAGGTGACTAAAATGTTCCTTATCACCATTACCCATATCATTCATTTCTAGGTGCGCCAAACAGACCTGGTTACTCGCATCGTGTGTACAGAACAGTATTTACCTGAATGTACCAGATAAGATTACGTGGACGTTATTACTATTCGTTCATACTTCGCCCAAACTACGTTTTCATGGGCATGATATGTAGCAACTCATCTGTCCTGATCAGATCACTTTTCCCTCTCCACACCCGTTTGGGCATCAACAACTACATTTCAAGTCCAGCTACCCCCTGCTCTCAGCGCGAAACTGTACGTACCCCCTGGGTTTCGAAAGCAAATTCAGCTACCCATTTTCCGTGTCTGCTTCGTGTATCATCTGATGATACGTGTCGACCTGTATTATACACACAACAATAAACATGCTTGCTTACATGAACCACACAGAAACATTTTTAAATAAATAGCTCATGCCGTCCCATCCCCCCTCTTCAAATTTCTGAATTGTGTCTGACAATGCACAGAACATACCTCACGTACTTCTGTTCAGAACCACTGTTACAGGGCACGCAGAGTTAAAATGCGTACAGTGCTGTGAATGCATGAGCCAAATTTATGTGAGTACAGCTCTTATGGGCTGTGAATCCATGAGCCAAACTTACGTAAGTCGTAAGGGGCGGTACCGCACCCAGTTAATCCTTCTGTAGCGTTCAGGTGACGTGGCAGCATACAGCCGTGACAACACAAACGGCAAAGAGTGGTACATTTCATCAAAACTCCTGGAAATGACGTCCGAATCACACCAATCGTTACGACTTACACAAACGATAACAGATTAACCGGACGTGACGAAATGACTGGTTTTTACTGCCTGCGTCCGTTTCTTGGGCCATGAGACCCTTACGGAAAGCGTCCTGACGACCCGGTAAAAATACAGTGCAAACATGAGTACGCTCCACCACGCGTGTTCCGACGACCCGGTAAGGATACACTGCGCAAGTCCCTGTACTCCGAGTGTCACTCCGGTAAGACTATTGTGCCTATTCCAACCGGCCAATCGCAGTTCTTCAGGTGGGGCCCTACTGCTACTTTTGAGAACTCACAGTGTCTTACCATTGCACGAAGTATCAGGGGCCTCTAGTCTTGCTAAAAGGTAACATGTCAAAGGGGCGGTCGTACTGTGACTGCTGATGACATCAGAGTAAACGGTGATGTGATGGATGGAGGTGACTTCTGATGGCATGACGTTAATACACAGTGGCACGATATCGGTGAATTACTGTCTTTAATATTTATGTTCACAACTGGAAAGGGGACGGCCAGACGGGCACAAAATACGTTAAGACATATCCGAGGAACATATGTGGCGAACACTGATTCGGTTCGAGTTCTAGTCGGACCACCCTCCGCCAGACAAAAGGACTCTTTTTCCCATTTTTTGTGTCCGCGCCCTACTTGAGCAAGGACTTTCTGACCCTCCGACTTTATGGTACTGCACCCACGTCCCTCCGGTCCTGAGAAGTACAGAACTCATTACAAAAACTAGATTTTTGGAAGTTTTTTTGGTATTTTTATTTCGCGTTGACAAATTTATAGGTTTTTACTTCTGAACCGAGACACGTGTGACTTTTTGCCATTACTTTGTGTGGGCGTTTCGTTCCCACGGAAAATATAATCCGTACCCAACAGAATTGGGTGTTTTTTTTAACTGGTCAGCCAACGAGACCTTCCACAGAAGTCACAATGTGTAGTAGGTGTCACCCTCGAAAACGAGACGGGGAGGAGGACAGAGGGGATCCAGAAATTCAGATAAGGGGAGATGAAACGCAAGCAAAGGGGTATAAAGGTAGTAAAGGAGTAATCGTTGTTATCTGATGATCGGGAATTACAAACAGTGATCAGACACTAGGGCCTACTAGTCAGAGAGTGTGGTAATCCAAGACGGTATTCGCTCTGTCTAAGTTGCCCATATGAACCACTGATAAACGCTAAGTATTACGTCGTGGCGCTGTGTGTAGTGTTATTTCTTACGACATCGAGAAGGCCCGGTGACACACCGATATTTCTCACGCTTCACGTCAGAGCTACACCGGGCTTCGATTTCTCCTCGTCCACCACAGAAATTCAACGTGGGAAGTCAGAAATCTGTCACGCCGTTGTGGGTGCAAGGAAGACCCAACGCGGACAGTGACACATACTCTGTTCTCTCTGAACCTTATAACCCACGGGTCACATAAAACGGGACCAATACCTTTGCGAGCTGAACGACAATCACCTCGTCAACAAAGACTCTGCTACCCGCCAGCGAAACAGTTATTAATTCCGCCAGTGCTTCAGCACTGGCCATAAAGGGCCTCATCAACAATTTAAAACACAGCGATTACTGTGCGTACCACCCGTTTTAACAGTAACAGGATCTTTACTTTTATTTTGTGTGTTCCGTAAGATTCACAGAATAAGGAGTGATTATTTCCCTTTGTGATGGAGACGCAGTGTATTTACTGCGGCAGGAACCGAGCATTCACGCAATATTTCACGTACACTGGCTAGAAGTCAGTACGCATCCAAAAGGATCTGCAACTGGTCAACAGGCTCAAGGGTTTCTTGCTTTGCCTTGGTCCTAGAGCAAATGCGTACTACCCAAATTCCAGGTTGCAGCCCTCCCAATACACAATTGAACAAAATTCAAAATCAGCCCAAATGGTCGATTTTCTTCTTTCCCCTGTTATTTACTCAAACAGCACACTTCACACCACCTTTCCTTTTTCCATTCTCCCGACAATCTACCAAGCCTCCTGCCTACCTCTGCCGGAAGGACCAGCGGGAGCGGCCTGGGAACCTTAGGGACAATAAACTTTGTTCTCTCTTTGCAATAAACGCAGTGCCTCTCACTACACCCACTTGCTGTTTCACTCAGTTAAGAGGCAGCAGACCGACTAGTAACCGGACAGGAAAAAAAAGGGGGGGGGGGGAGAATTGTAATACAAAATTTAAAGTTCATCAAACGCGCAATGAATTACACGCCTACAGCTTAAGCCGAGTTCGCCCTTTCGTACCGGCCTGAAGTCCACTTTCTAAAGATGGCGACAGAACGTTCGTCCGAAATGTCGGCGCCCGTCTACGAAACCACTGGACATCAGAAGACAGTATTCATCAATGTGGATTCAAACGTCAATCAGGAACTACAAACTCCACTTCACATACACCAGTTCAAGAAAGTTTCACAGTTTTTAGACCGACACTATAACAACTTCCTCACCCAGAACAAATAACGTCACTTGGTGCAACCTACTATGATTTAAGCTAGTTTTCAACGCCGTACATCAAACCAATCCGTCGTCCGAGATTAGGGTAGAGTGGACGCCATATCCACAATGTCAGCTTGTCTTGTACGTGAAACGAGAAGGGGGAAATTTATGCTTCCCATCAATACAGGCATTGTAGAAAATGTATACGATCGCCAGCCAGGTCACCAGGGGGACACACAGCAGACAGCGAACAAGATGGTGTAAGCAAGAAAAGCATGAAAAGGAAGGGAGATTCAGAACTTTGCGTGACCATCAATAAATTATCTTAGCTTCAGAATTTGAGGCAAACACCTATCTCCCCCTCTCATTCGAATGCAGCAGCAGCAGAAAGGCGGGCGTTGTACCAACGAACCCAGCATGACGCACTCACATACGTCACAACTGTGTTAAGTCAAATTACCTCCCTTCCTTCCCGTTCGTGTACGAAAGAAATTAAAATACACGCGTTACTAGCCAACGCCTTATCTCCAGATTACTTATAAACACATTTATTCAGTTAGATACCACAATTAAACCTTTAATCACAGCGATAATGATACGCACCACCTGATTTTCGCTCCTCTTCCCCCACACATTTTTATGTTTCGTATAGTTTCTATCTCCCTTAAGTGGTCTTCACATCGGTGTGGACTGTGTTTCCTGTGCGGTAAGAACTGAAGTTTTATACACTATTCACATTAACTTTAATGCCACGGCTCATACGGTTTGTTGGCTGCCTATGACCGGGGGGAGGACCGGGTTAGATCCCGATAATCCATGTAAGATCTGTGGTGGGAAAAGTGGCACTAATAATAATAATAATAATAATAATAATGATAATAATAATAATAAGTGGAATGTAAAAACAAACGTGACGCCAGTAATAATAGGGGCAATTGGAACCATTTCAAAATCCTTCAGAAAATACTTGAGCAGCATACCAGGAAAGCATGAAGTCAGGAAACTACAGAAAACAGCTATATTGGGCACAGCACACATACTGCGGAAACTACTAACGTAGAAGTACAAAACAGTTTAATAGTGAAGACAGCGTTGTATGCACCATGAACAGTAAGCGCGGAATAGCTGCGACACTGTGTACCCTAGAAACATGGTTTGTATCAGGTATATAAGCGTGAATACCCTGCACAAAGGACATAAGGTGATGATGATGATGATGATGATGATGATGATGATAATAATAATAATAATAATAATAATAATACCACCCCTCCTCAAGCACTTCAGTCCGTCGTGGACCGCAGCTTCCGCTACAAACCCTCCCCCCCCCCCCCAATTCCTTCCGGCCTCTGGTCACTATGACAGTTTCTTATTCCCATTATCTTCTGATAAGCTGGATCAGAAATGAGCAAAAAAGAATGTCTAAGGTGACTGCAATGGAACACAGTCCAATCACCACAGAACAAGTAACCCGGCTGATTGCTAAAACAGTTAACTGGAAGGCACCGGGACCAGACGGAATAAGTAACTTTTGGGTTAAACGGCTCACTGCAACCCACCCATATCTAGCACATTACTTTAATCGAGTCATAGAGGACGCGGAAAAAAATTCCAGAATTTTTAGTCAGAGGAATAACATACCTATTACCGAAAAGTCAGGACACTAAGGACCCGTCCAATTACAGACCAATAACCTGCCTCTGCACAATCTATAAAATATATACAGCGTGCATAGCTGGAAAGATCTACAAGCACCTGGAAACAAATAAATTACTAGCAGAAGAGCAAAAAGGATGTATCAAAAACTCCCAGGGTTGTAAAGAACAGATAATAATAGATTCAATAGTTTTGGAACAAGCACACAGGGATAACCGAAACCTGTACATAGCGTATATCGATTACCGTAAGGCCTTCGACTCAGTGCCACATAGCTGGCTCATACGCGTATTAGAAATATTCAACATTGACCCAATGATAATTAACTCACTGCAGCAGCTGATGAAGAAATGGACAACAACCCTTCAAGTCAAAGCAAAAAATAACCAGATTACAAGTGATTCTATCCACATACAACGAGGAATATATCAAGGGGACAGTCTTAGCCCACTATGGTTTTGCCTTGCACTAAACCCTCTCTGCTACCTACTTAACAGAACAAACTACGGTTTTGGTATAAACTCCAACAACCAGGAGACGCAACGGTTGAATCACCTATTATACATGGACGATATTAAACTCTATGCAGCCACAAATAATGAACTGCAAGAACTCCTGCAGCTCACCCAGACTTTCTCTAGAGATGGGATTGAAAAGTGCAAACATTAAGTATTGTAAAAAGGAAACTAGAACTGAGAAACTTCACAACAGAGGAAGAGGACACTATGACAGCCATGAAAGAGGGAGACATATACAAATATTTTGGGCCACATGCAAACTAAGCAAATTAAACACGCACAAATGAAACAACAGCTTGGCAGTGAATATCTACAGCGCACAAAGAGCGTATTAAAGACAAAGTTAAATGGGAAAAATACGACTAAAGCTATAAATACTTATGCAATTCCAGTACTAACTTTCAGTTTTGGAATAGCAAAATGGAAGCCTACAGACCTAGAGAATCTTCAAATTAGAACGAGAGCGTTACTTACAAGATATAGAATTCACCACCCCCGTGCCGCAAAGGAAGGACTCACTCTACCACGGCACATAGGAGGAAGAGGGATGACCGATATAACTCGGCTACATGCTAAGCAGGTGAAGTTACTTCTGACATACTTCTTAAACAGACAGACATCATCACCTCTCCATGCTGCAGTAGTAAAAGCAGACAATAAATACACTCCACCGGATTTACTGCGCTCAAATGAAAATGAACTCACCACAGACGAAGAATACAACAAGGTCAGAAGACAGTGGTCCCAAAAAGCCTTACACGGCCGACACCCGCATGACCTTAGCCAAGAACATGTAGACATAGAAGCGCCGAACAAATGGCTGACAAATGCAGACCTGTTTGCCGAAACAGAGGGCTTTTTAACAGCAATACAGGACCAAGTCAATACTAACAAACTACAAGAAATATATTTTGAAGCAGCCAAACATCGACCAGATGTGCAGAAGATGTGGTAAAGAACCGGAGACAATCCAGCACATTACTGCAGCATGTGAACAACTGGCACCTACCGAGTACATAAAAAGACATGATGAAGTAGCGAAAGTTACACCAGAAACTGGCAGAAGCAGCTGAACCAACTGAAGACAAATGCCCATACTACAAGTACGAACCAGCAAACGTGCTGGAGAATGACAACTTCAAACTGTACTGGAATCGCAGCATTATTACGGACAAAACAATACATTTCAACCGACCTGACATAACTCTCACAAACAAGAAAACAAAAAATACCATCCTAATAGACATAGCTATTCCAAATACACACAATCTTGCCAAAACAGTAACAGAAAAACAAAAGAAATACCAAGAACTGGCGAACGAAATACGTGTTATGTGGAAGCAGGATGCAGTACAAGTGGTCCCGATAGTAATTTCAGCTACGGGAATAGTTCCAAAGTCACTGTCACAAAGTTTAAAGAGACTTAACGTGCACCCAAACACATATATACAAATGCAAAAAGTGGTAATTCTTGGCACATGTTCAATTGTAAGAAATTCCTAAATTACACATAAGACCGACCACCGAGCCTAATCCTGTTGATGATACATCCCGGGATAGGTGAATATTTCCCAGCTAAAGCTGAGAAGTGAGAAATTCGGATGATAATAATAATAATAATAATAATAATAATAATAATAATAATAATAATACCACCACACCACCACCCCCCCTCCTCCAGCACTTCAGTCCGTCGTGGGCCCCAGCTTCCCGGACCCCCCCCCCCCCCCAATTCCTTCCGGCCTCTGGTCACTAGGACAGTTTCTTATTCCCATTATCTTCTGACCCCCTTCAACCTCGTCAGTCCGTCTTTTCCTTGTTCCTTCCATTCTGGCAGTCACTATGTGTTTTGGCACTGTCTCGTCATGCATCCTTTCAGTATGTCCACACCATCTTCGTCTACGCGATTTCGTAGATTTTACAATGCCTGCACCTCGCAATATGTCCTGTACCTCCTTGTTTGTTCTCATTCTCCGGCTTTCTTCTGGGCAAAGTGGCGCTGGGGCAGGTTTTTCTTGAAGTATTTTGGTTTTCACCTGGCGGTATCATTCTGCCAGTATTCGATAACAGCATTCATCTCAACCGTTGAAAGACTGCTGTACACGCACTGCTAGGCCTACACGAGGCTGCATCTTTTCCGCGCAGTATATTTGGTGTGTTGGGTAAAATTCTCACAATAAACAATGATTATATTCCTACAAAACAGTTACAGACTGAGTCTTTCTAATGGCAGCAACCTGTGTTGTGTGAGGTCAGAAACAAATATTTACGTGCAACGAAGATTAACTCCGTCTTCAAAGGGTGAACACTATTCTTGTATGAAGGACGAGCGGGACAGGCATGGGAACCTTCAAAACAACGGGCTTTCTGATACCGGAAAACACTGGGCATGAAAGTACCTCTATATTGTTCTTTTTCTACTATTTCTTACATACTTCTCTTGTTTATGCTTAACTTCGCAAGCACAATGGCGAATATGTACCAAGTGCTTCAGCATTATATTCTGCAATCTGCCCACAGCGTATACAGAGAGAACAAAGAGGAATGCGCCATATTTCGAGAGAACGTTCCTTGGGTTAATTTGCATCGACCTGACCAAACGTACCTACATCAGAAGTTGAACGGTTACGGAAGCAATGACGCTGTTAGGTACCGACCTCTCGCGGTTCCACGTACACTACCTGTTTAAAACGATGTGTTGCGCGCACAGTGCTCAGGTCCCATCATTGAGCCTATAACCAAGCCAAGCAATATGGAGGTCAGTTCATGCTAGTAGAGTACTTCAAACCTAAGGGCGATTTTTACGAAACTAATACGAGAGTTTTAGCTTAATTAAAGTTCTAATGTAACTAAAGTGTTAACTGCATGTTAAAATTACACAGCCGCAAATTCCTCCTCGTTTTAATGCGTACTTGTTGATCTGTAAGCACGTAACAACTCTCATTCTTTAATACTTAATCTCGTCATTACCTCAGTAAACGTTTAAAACAGGATATTGGTACGTCTGCTTGTATCAACGTAATTTAACCCAAGAAACGTTATTCCGACGTAGAGCAGATTTTTCCTGGTACATCCTGTACACTGTGTTATGTACGGATCCCAAAATAAACAACGCAAATCAATTATCGTAATAATGGTGCCGCAATGTGAAGCATACCACACTGTCTTCTAGGATGTGACGCCATACAACCTGGTAGGAAATTATTCAACATCTCGGGTAAACCATCTACCGCCATTTGCAGTGTGAAGAGGTGCACAACGTCACATCCCCGAGCAAAATATTCACGGTCACCGCCGTAAGAACTTAGCTCTCACGGGTTGCAAGGGTGTTTACCGTGAGCCATGAACTGAATTTTTAAACACCGGCATCAAAGGATTGAAAAGATGAAAGGAAAAGAACATGAAAAATGTCTGGGAACGAAGGTGCTTCCATCCGATGTTGATGAGCTTTATCGAGCACTGTGCAAGCGTCTCTTTACAATCAAGACGTTGTTTGCGTTACACAGGTTTCATAACCCGAACTCTGTTCTGACAGTATAAAATGTAGGAGCCATCAATCTTAACATGCAGTAACCCTTCAGTACACCTGCGGGGCCATGCTATCGTAACGACTGATTTGGTCCCTCGGTGACACTTTGTTGGCCCTCAGCACTGACCCCACACAGTTACTGTGTCCTTTCCGAACTACGCTTCTCCAACAGCTCAAACAATAATCAGGTAATTGTCACGGTCATGGAATCAAGGAGGGTGTGATACGCGGGGGTGTGGTGTGTATGGGACAGAAGTGGAAACAGCACATAGAAACGGGTTGGAAAACCTCGAACGAAAAACCCAACCTGGAAGACCTAAACGTAGATGAAGGCTTACATTAAATAAATAACGTGGGAAGGTGTCAGCTAGATCTGACTGTTGCGCAAGCGGTGCTGTCCGTCAGGGTTCCATAAAAGGCGAAGAATGTGAGTAGCTAATAAGCTTCTAGATTTCAGGCATCCGCCGCGATGTTGATCAGATCTGCGGTCTTCTGGGATATTACGCAGCGTCGAGTGGCAATCCTTTACCGACGTTTCGGGACAAGTCTTGGACTTCTTACTTCTTGGCCCTTGAAGATAGGCCCGATTTGTCCCGAAACTTCGGTAAAAGATTACCACTACACGGTGCGTAATATCCCAGAAGTGCGCACACCTCAAGGAACTCTGCTACATGAGGCCGTTTGTGAGCAACAAGTAAGATACAAGTTGCTCACCATTCGGCAAGTGCTGTCGTGTACTCATCTATTTATTTTCCAACGGTTCGGAAAAACCGAACTGTCCACCTTCCCGAATATGCAAGTCGTATAGTCATCCGAAACGTCGATAAGTACACCAAGTGTCACATCCCAAACGCAATTATCTTCACGACTATACACAGGCGTTAATATAAGACGTGAGCATTACGACACAGGAATGGTAATTGCTTCACGTCGCTCGCCACAGCACCGGACGGCTGGATCTTGGGAACAGGACTATAAACCCTGGATCTACCGCACAAGGTAGGCAACTTTCGACGAACCAAGCAACTATCACCGTTTGGAGAAGCTTACTCTGTATGACCGCCGCCAATGACGTTGCGTACTCAAGCAGGTAACAAATACGACAGTTTATTGTTCTTACAAAAAAGTTCAGCCATTTCGCATACGTATGCATAACTTAACACACTGTCCGCCCAAAGTGAGCGTATGTACTGTACTCAGACTGATATATGTTTGAGAAGCTTTTACTGTACGCTCGTCCCGGCGACTTTTTTGCAATGGTGTTTCACACCCGATGCGTACTCTCGTACTTACGGGGTATCTCTCACTCTGACACACGCTTACTCACTATCCCCCCCCCCCCCCCACATTATGTGACGAAATTTTAACGCTTCATACGGGGTAATGTCAAATTTTAACGTTTAACACGCGGTAATGTCACTGTATACCACTGGTTCAAGACAGTATTTTAATCGCCGTTTCGGAAACATAATTAAACTAAGTCTGGAAACCGCGGGAGGAGTGAGGGGATATATACGACACGTTAGGTTACGGGGAAACAACACTCTACGGCTTTGAAAGTTATCAAGTCGTGCCCGCTAGTCCCTCTGGCAAGGTTGGGAAGCGAAGATAAAATGAGGGGACATTCACTAATCCAAGTATAAAGCAGAAGAGATAAGTTGAGCAGTTACTGGATTTCGGTTACAATTGATTTTTACGTCTCGAAGATGGCACGACAAGCATGCAGTGCAACGTGGAATTTAGGTTCCAAAATCAGCCACGGAAAACCTTAAGCTTTAAAGTTCCTCTCACTTTGTACTTCTCAGTGAACAACACTAATCGGTTAGCCTAAACCTGTTTCGAAAATTAATCCCTGTTTACTGGAAGGATCATATGAAACATACTAACAGACTGTACGGACAAAATGCAAATATTTTAAACGTTAAGGCCAGTGGTACACATCTTTACCACTGTGCTTTAAAACACTAAACTCAGCTGCACATGTGCCACTGACATCTGTGTATATCTACATACTGATCTTAATGGAGGGGGTGAATTGACCCTTCATTAACTTTCTCTACGGCGTTCCGCAATTTTGGGTCTCAATATGATTCCGAACATGGACAAATTGCGCGCTCTTGTAAACACAGTAATGAACTTCCGGGTTCCACAAAATTCAGGAGAATTTTTTTGCATAGTTGAAGAACTGCTGGCTTCTCAAGGACTCTGCTCCATGGAGTTCGCTGTAATAACACAGTGCCACTTCTGTTCGTAACAAAAGCTGAAGCTGTCTCTGTGTTTAATTAAGCACCACGCCAAGAAGGCGTGTGGGAGATGAAACTTTAGCAGCACGCACTGCTAAGATCGGCACTGTACAGAGATGACTGGTCATCTTCCGGCCCCGTCCGCTTTTACTGCCGGAGAAACGGCCCTCGTTCCTCACAGAACAGGAGGTTGGGTGGACACCAGAGACGGACGTGACGCTTTGTGAAAATTACAAAAAGAATCTCCTGTCCCTATCGGGAATCTAATAGTTCCCTGACGGTCCAGCACATGGCCTAGTCACTGTAAGCAATGCGTCTGCAGGTACTGAATTACACCACCTCCACAATACTACCAGTTAACAGGAGCAGGACGAGTAGTAGGGTAACTGGTACTACAGCGATCAGCAGCAGCAGCAACAGCAGCAGTAACAATAACGGAAGCAAGAAGACTACAGTGTACAGAACTTCAAAAATGCCCCTCATATAAGCCATCCAGACTTGTCTTCCCATATTTCCTTGGTTGACCCAATATTTAAAAATCAATTTATGCCATGTTATTTCGAATTTAAGACTCAGCCATTATTCACATTATTCCGAACTGAAAATTAGGGTACGTCCCAAATTCGAGGTACTATTTTTCACTCTTCGAAGGTCTCGAAATTATCATTTTCCTCGAAGAATTGACTTCGCTAAGAAAAAATTGTAGTAAATTTTACTATGTGCTTCCAGAACGTTCTTTTCCGAGAAATCTCGTTTTTAAAAGTAGGGTGCGCCATAAATTGGAGCGTGTCTTAAATTCGAAGTAAAATAAGTATTTTCACAATTCTCTAATATCAACATGCATCTGACGTTCATTATAAGACTGGTCACCTACACGTCATCCGTTGCGGCTGATACGTCGTCTCTTCCTGACACACGTCATGTCGAACTCACGCGGCGATCTCTCTCTCTCTCACACACACACGCGCGCGCGCGCGCGCGCGCGCGCGCACACACACACACACACACACACACACACACACACACAAACTGTAGTGTAAGCCACACATTGTTTAAATTACAAAAGTCAATGTTCCTATCGCACTGAACATGTTGGTGCAATATTGGCCAGCCTTTCACAATACAGTCAGCCTCGGTTATAACGCATACTCAGGGGTATCCTAAAAAGACCCGTTATAACCGAAATCCGTTGCATCCGAGGTTGTTTCAATTACGTTTTAAATGCGCCGAAATTAAGGAAACTTCCGCTAGTTGAAACAGATTACAGCGAACCAACTAACACAAGGGTACATTTGTGTACACTGCAGTACAATTCCGGAACTCTTCATGTAAGCCATGGAAACACCGCGCATCAAGATGCCCGAACTCTCCTCTCCTTTACGCACCTACTGTATTTGTACAGTACCGTACACTCAACATTTTAAGAATGTATTCGCACCTGCTTGGTCCGCCAGTACTGACATGTATCACTTCTTGGCCGAAGAATCAGTTCCGTTTACGTACGGTACATGAAAGTCTTACAAATTCGTTACACGTAAATGCACCCAAGTCAAGACCTAATTGATTTCTGACAGCGCACTCTAACCCCAAATACCATAAAGATGCTCGCATGTGGCAATTACTTTTCCAGATGGTGCATGAACAGCAACCATCAGGTAACGACTGCGCCGGCTTAGTCATTATAACCGCTAAGGGCTGGACCCTGTCCTTATGCAAGCCAAACGCTGTGCATAATTTACAAGCCTCCTCGGCGTCTCCGGGTACAAAATGCTATCAAATTACATTTGCAGTCTTCATGGCACTCTGACGAGTGAGCCCTCTGCGCTCAAACACTCTGTGACCGTTATGAACTGTCCATTATTTTGCCAAAAACGGTACAACCGAGGAAAATCAACTGTTGGGGAATGTCGGAAAACCCCGATGTGACCGAAGATCCGACATATGATAGACCGGTGTAGCCGGGTTGTTACTGTGAGGAAGCATAGGGAAACGGCCGGGAAATGAAAAAAAAATCCGTTACAACCGAGGTCGACTGCACTCGTTTATAAATAATGCGTGGTACTTAAATGCGCTGCAAACTAACGGCTTTGTGGAGAATCAGGAGGATTTGGTGAAATTATTCTTGTTGCTATTAAAACTGACGCTACTTCTGACGGTGAACCTACATATCACGCGGAATGATCTACAACTTTATCCCTTTAATTTTCAGATAACTTGTAATCAATGTCTCTCTTCCGTATTACCAGTTTCACACTTCCTGCTCGCTATCACGCAAATGATCATGGGACTCATATGCTACACTCAAACAGACAACTGCCAGGAATCCATGAAACATGAAGGAACTACTGACTTCGAAGATGCCGAGCCTGTAAATGACTTCAAACAGCTGCCTTAAGACATGTTCAAACGCATCACCAGCAAATGTAAAGAACGTCGAAGTCCCTAACAGGACATGCACACTGAAAAAATCCTACAAAGCCTTGGACGCAAGACAAGTAGCGCTGACGTATGCAACCTTCGCCAAACATCTAGCTGTGCTTACGTACGACGGCACGACACGGGCACTGATTAAATTAGCGCGGAATCTTTTCTTTACTTAAGGCTGTTTTGACACGTCGAACACATCTGTAGTCTTGCTGACTCTGCCTCCCAGTTACGTGAACAGTGATACAGCACACTAAAGAGTTAACTGACTCTTTTCGAAGCCTCAAGACAGCGGCTGTTGTCCACATACCACCAGGGCCCTGCTTTCATGGCAGTCAGAAGATGCAAATGACGTCATAACTTGTATTATGTTACCACGTAAGCGTTCATACAGGAGAAAAATAAATTCCCGCAAAAGGTCACTATCACGTAACTTTTTGTTAAAATATAACCTGAAAAGTTTATACATTTGTTCTGACACATTCAGTTCTCAACCTCAAAAGGCGCGAAGCATCAAATGGTCAATCCATGAAAGCCCCGTGATTACGTAGATGTGCAACAGGTGTAGAGATGATCGTACGGAAACGTGTGTCAGCGAGCAGTGGTATAAATCAAACTAATCGTCAAAAAATACTTCGAGGGCCCCCGGTTGGGAAACGCCCAATTTTAGTGCGATATTGCGGACCTTCTCCACGGCTCTCGTTCCACTGCTGCAATTGTGGCACCTTCACGGGCGACTGTCCCGTCTGCGGGCAACCTCCATTCGCAAATGCCAAAGTCACGCTTCACGTCTCATGTAAACGCTGCTGCCATCGCCACACCACAGCGTCTGGATGATGACCACGATAATATAGAACAAATTCCCGTTCATCAGTACTACCTTTAACCCTTTAAAGAAGAAGCGTACCTGTTTTATATAAGGACTCAGTGTGTACTGCACCGTAAACTCTCCACTTCGGTTATAAAAACCAGTCTCTTAATGTTTCATAAGGCAAAAGTTGCTGTTTGTTCTGAGATCCGTACAAAACACATAAACGCAATGTGGTCAGAACGTAGAATTTTTAAATGTTAAACCTGGTCGTACGTAAACTTACCGCTAGGCTTTAAAACGTTAAATTACAGGCACGGAGGGTTGCGAGCATGTCGCGGGATTTGTCGTATTTCACTGTCAACTGTTCGCACCTGAGCCTCACAACCTCCTTTACGGTCGGGTCAAAAACACTGGTGAGAAGTACGCTAAAGAAATTGACGGTGACGTGCGTACCAAAAACTAAAGTCTCAGGACAAAAGCAGTACAATATTTTTCATTATTTTTCTGCCAAGGAATCACTCTACCTACAATTTGTGCGAGAATTTATTTTAAGCCTGCAGAAAAAAGGTACAGGTGTCCTCGTGCACGCCATGAAGGTTGAGGAGGGGGGTATATTACCTCTCATTTTTAACCTTGGAATCAACCAGAGGTGACTGGTCAGCTTCACGCACCGGCCGTTTACCTTCGGGGCAACAACCACCAGTAGTCACTGAAAAGGAGGCTGAGTGGGATCCAGAGCTGATCTTAAGGTTTTGGAGAAGAGAGAATCTCTTGCTCCTGCTTGGAACTGACTCGTGAATCTCGGATTTTCAGCTCGCATCCTGTTCTGCATTTACATTAACGTACATTGTCTTTTTCAGACGTGTTGGCAAAATTGTGAAAAGAAACTATTAGTTTCGTCATGTCCCTCCGTCCGTCTGTCTGCATGGAACAACAGATTTTGATGAAATTTGAGATATGAGTTTCTCGAAAATCTGTCAAGAAAATTCAAGTTTCACTAAAATCTGACAAGAACAACGGGTGTTTTACATGAAGACCTATGTACTTTTCAGATATCACGCTGAATTATTCTTAGAATGAGAAAATTTTCAAACCGAAGTTTCACAGAAAATCAGAACACATATTTTACATTCAATAAATATTTTCTGAAAATCGTGGCCTTTATGAAATAATGTGGAAAAATATGGTAGAGCTAAACAGGACACAAATGACAATATAATATGGTGCATGCGCTTTGCACGCCGGATAACTAAGGCAAGAATACAGACATACGAGTACATCCCTCACATTTAACACGTGTTGCTTTTCCAGAGCAACAATAGTCACGCGAATGGGCCACGGTCTTACGTTATACGTACATTACCTGTCCGTCTGATGTGGCTATTTACTTCTACTATTTCTCCTTTTTTTTCTATGTTCATGCTTTCTACTGCGTTCTCATGTTCCTCGTCGTGTACTTACGGACGCAGCCTACTATTTATTTGTTTCCTCATTTCCTGCAAGTCTTATCCCGTAATTTCTTATGCACGTTAACAGTATGTATCACTACAGTCTTTTAGACCATGATTATGATGGGACTTCAATCCTTCTGAGGAAAGTGAGGCCACGAGCCTGATGCACTCATCTTATTTGAAACTCAGGCGCCTTAATGTAACAATGTAACTTTTTTTTTCTTTTTTTCCCTTCTCCCCCCCCCCCTCCCATGGCTCAACAGCTCCTAGTGGACCAGGGCCTCCTCACTGTCGAGGCTTCACTATCACACTCAGACACACCACGCTCGGTAGACTCCTCTGGACGAGTGATCATCCCGAAGCAGAGACCGCCACCTGACAAGAGACAACACTCACACCAGACAAACATCCCTGCCCCCGGCGGGATTCGAACCCGCAAACCCAGCAATCAAGCAGCCGAAGCCCCACGCCTATGACGGCGCGGCCGCTGGGATCGGCAAAGTAACGTGTTGCTCCGTGATATCTATCTCTCAGTACCCTTAATATTTTTCTGTTCGGCCTGGAGTTACTGTATTTCGAACTTGTGTGTAGAACCACATAATAGTTGTCGCAAATCCTCAACGTTTTTGAAACATTTATATGAGTTACACTTACGAAATCAGTTCCTAGCCCACAGTAAACACACTGCGTCTCCAAACGGAAGGCCTAGTTAATGCCCAGGTTATTGCGAAAAGCGTACAAAACATGCGTGGCAAAATTCAAAGCTTTTTCAACGTTACGTACGTGGTACATACAATTATCACTGTGCTTTCATGTAATTAATAACGTTAAATTCTAACATTTTACATCTGGCACATTTTCGTCCACATTTATAAATAAACTGGGACTTTATTAATCCAGGTCAATTACAAAATTTGTAATTACATGGGGATATTACTTTGTGTGACAACTTGCATCACTGCTACACCCAGAACGTTTCAATTTAACGACACGCAGCGCAAGGCTCATCGCTATTCCAGTTTGCCGTGAGTCATGGCCCACGTGTTTAGTTCAGTGTAGTGCAGTTAATACTCCGTTTTCATGTCCATACAGCGCCTAATCAAAGAAGGCTGAAGAAAGGTGCTGGAAATGTTTGCCTTCGGCTGGCAGATGCATCACATCTAACAAACGCGTTATTCACAGGAGTCCAAGTTCCACTAGTCAAATTAAGGACACTACAACCTGAATTATTCTTTTTAAACGTCTTCAGCGCGAGCATCATTACTGCACACTTTATCCTGTAACATGTCCCACAAGTAAAAATCGGATGTATCTGGCCAATAAGGAGCAGGCCATATTCTCCACCTGTCTGCGAAGTGAGGTGTTCCGATGTCTTGCTGGGAGAAAATAAAAAGAACAGGTGACGTCAGTAACGTGTGAAACATATCGGTACGACTTTGTGGTCTCAAGAAATAGGCCCCAATTATTCTACCGGCACTCACATCACACCACACATCAACCTGACCGTCATGTAAAGGAACTTCGTGGAGTGACGTAAGATTGTCTGCAGACCAATACCTGTCACTCCGAGTTCACGCACTCCTGTGATAAAACCAAGCTTCATCGCTAAAGAGAACGACTGTCTAATTCCCCATCATTATTAAAGCACCAGTTCTCAAAATTCCATGTTGCCTCGCGATACATGTAGTTATGTTCGCGAATCAAGTTGTCTTACACGGACGGACGTAAATGTTGCATTTTCGTTGCAGTTCGTGCTGGCTGATGGTGCACACATGCCCCTTTGTTGCAGTCGAAGTTATGATTTTCTTACAGATGCCTCCAAAGTAGCACAAATTTCGTTTAGTTTTCCTCAGTCTTGTCTTCTGCATGTTCTCGTGCCGTCTAGAACTGAATCTATTTTTCTAAACCTTTTCAAGTATTTGTAAACTGTTTGCTTGCTACGAAAACGCGTACCAGAAACGTTCGTCCGAATTTACGACTCTTCTTGCAAGAACTATACTTAGCACTTCTCGTACCAAAAACATGCTTTGCTCCTATAGAACTGGCAATATCGACTGCAGGAAACAAAGATATCAACCTCTACGATATCCAGCGTGGGAACAAGCCATTGAGTGAACTGGGTTTTACAAGCTAAGAAGAGTCAACGGGAAATGACCACAAACAGTAGTCACATAAAATAATGGCCCTATACTAACAAAACACAATCGCGAACACAAAGTACTGTGTGAGTAGGCGGAACTGAGAAAATTTTACATTTCTTCTTACTACTGCAAGAAACCAAACAGAAGGCGGACGATAAACAAGAGCGCCCAAGGTAATACACACCTTCTGATCCGAATGCAGTAAATTGTTTTCCTTGAAAAGTAATATCAATGCCTCAATCCAAATTAGATGGCTGCAGACTTACCTGAAACAAACAAATATGAATATTAACTCCTCGGTTGAGCAACCAGAAGTAAGGAATTGGGAAAGTGTTTCAACAGTATTATAAATAAATGGAGTAAAATGTAAGGTGTGTGCATTTGTGTGGGGGTTTCCGTTTTGCTATTGAGAAAACGGTGTGCATGAAAAGTGCGTAACTGTTATCCGATCTGAGCAAAAATTAGAATAAGCCGATAAATTTTAGTAAAACTCCTTGAAAACACGTTCAGTGTGCCTCTCGGGTCAGTCACATGTGGACAGACATATGGCGAAGCGGATTAGGGCCGTACTGCAATTCGTCGCAAATACACAGAAAGACATTCTTTCGTCTTGCATACCTTGCTTTGGAGACGGATAGTGTAATACTCATAGAGACTGATCGGTTAAACTGATGGACTACACTTACGAAATTGGACACCCCCAACGCGTCATATTTAATCTCGTGCCTTCAGCATGTCAACAGCAATACGGCAACGCCAAACTGAGACAGCAACAGAATCAAGGGCATTGAAGATGAAATTCTATTGTGGTCTAGAATTGCTTCCCAATTTCAATAAAATGATTAATGAAATTCTGGTGATGTAGCACATGAAACGCTGGATGCTGATACGCGTCTGTACAATGAAAGCTTACGTGGAATACATTTGAATTGTTAAACACAAACTGATCCTGTGGTAGCGACACAGTCTTACACCAGGCGTTGCGTAAAGCTATGTTGCTCACACTGAGGGCTCCTGACTGCTGAAGGGTCGCCGGCGCCGAAAATATTACGTATAATAAATCGACTGTTTAAAACTAAAAAGAACACTTTCAACTTTTCGTTCAGACTGACCACATGTTACATAACTGTTTCAATTATGTAATTGCCTTGTTCTGAGATGCGCTACACTTGTGGTGGAATAAAGTTTTAACAGGTAAGCTTGTTGGCAGAGGTCTACAGCAGCCATCAAGACACACTGGTGCAGATTACGTGAAATGTTCCGCCACCAGATTAGTATCTCAGAATCCTTATACAGACAAATTAAATGTGTTTAAATAGTAACAACTAAAGAAGACTGCAAGGCAGCAATTCACTATATTTATTACACTGAAGACGGACAACATTTATGGCTCTCAGGGTTCACAGGCCGTGCCCGGTTTTCCTTCTGGTAAAAGCAGACTGAAAGCAAGCAAGAGCGATAGAAACTGAAGGTAAAGATGACAGGAAATAACAGCGTTTTGAGTACGCTGCAGGGAAAAGAATTTTGATATTTGTATTTGCGGGTGTGGGGTTATGGCTGCATTACGGTGGAATTCTCAAGTAGAAACTTATTTTATGTTAGTTTCGTTTGTTCCTTAGTATGCGTAACTACATGAGGTCTCACGCAGGCTCTTTACTGTGAGGATTATGTGAAACATACACATACATAACACACACACACACACACACACACACGCACACACACACACCTTGTGGGCAAGACGTAGCAGAGTCTCAAACGCTAACACTTAAAGTGTAGTGACAACAACATTTACGGCGAGGTTTAACGCTAGAAGGTCCTATGTTGTCCACACACTGTATGTACGCGCTGCGTATCATTCTTGCAATGAACACCCATCATTTCCCTACACAAAACTAAGCGGCTAGCACACACAGTACCTACTGTTGTTTGAAGAGATAAAGCCATGATTAGACTTACATTCTGAATTAAATCTTCATACCTGGTTTCACTCACGAAAAAGCGGACAGGGTAGTGTTTGAGAACAGGATACTGAGGAGAATATCTGGACCTAAGGGGGATGAAGTAATAGGAGATTGGAGAAAATTACACAATGACAAGCTTCACGATTTGTACTCGTCATCAAATACTGTTAGGGTAATCAAATAACGGACGATGACATGAAAGGGGCACACGGCAGACATAGGAGAAATAGAAGTACACGACATGTGCTTGCTAGGCGCAAATACAGATGGGTGGATAATATTAATATGGATCTTAAGGAAACGGTGTAGACGGTGTGAATTAGATTCAGCATGCTCAGGATAGGGTTTGGTCGCAGGCTGTTGTGAACATCGAAATGACCCCGCAGTGTCCATAATAGACACAGAAATTCATGAAATCAGCACATAATAGCTTCCTGCTCCAGGTGTTACCTTAAACCCACAGTGTTGAAATAATGACTCATTTAGCTACGGGCTTATTTTTGTCAAACCTCCAGCCACAATCGTCGTCGTCGTCGTCGTCGTCGTCGTCGTCCTTCACTTCCGGCTGCTCTGCGATGAACACACAATTTATGCGAGGTACATTAAAAGAGATTTATATCACGTATGCCTGGCCGTCAAATATTTATAAATATCAGTTCCAGTAAATCAAACCATTCATCAGAGACGCTGATACCAGTCACTGGGACAGCTTCTAAGCTCGCGGTTGTTCACGTATAGTATATTGAACTTCATTTCTGTCTTCCTTTGTCATTAGCCCACCGCTATAATACAGAATATTTGCGACCTTCCAGTCTATATGAAAAAACAATTTTACGAATATTATTATACTCACAAAATGATTTAGTTGCAAAATTACTTTGCCTTGCATGCTGCTCATCAATATGGCCGCAGTTTCACGGCCATTATACGTGACCTGTATTGAAGTAGAGCGCTCCCAAATCCTCGGCGTTACAAGACACCGGAAATTTTGGCTGACGAGAGGCATTTGCATGTACATTAAAAGGCACTTAAACAGACAAAATAGGAAAGATATAAACCCCGTATGGCCCATGCTGCTGCGGCTTTTCACTGGAATATTTACCTAAGCAAATCAAAACTTAAAACAGGAAACAAGTTAACAAGTGCCCGTACAGCTTAAGAGTTTTGGTGCGTTTGCTTCGTATTGCTTCAAGACAGCAACAAAGTCCATTTTAATTTTCTCAAAAGCCTCAAGACCTGAGGAAAAAGTGGAACGAACAAAGTATAACACGCGTCTTTCACGTTCCTCACGCAGCTTTTGTTCGAATATTAGTTGCTCCGATGAACAAGATACATCGAGCTACACTCCAGATGCGTGCAGAAAATGCCCGTTTTAGGCGTCTTCGCAGAACTGCGAAAAGCAACTACAAGTAACTCTCGTTTTACGCGATTTCGTTTTGCGCGATTTCGCTTTAAAGCGACTTGAAAATTTACAATTTCGAATTTACACGATAATTTCCGCTTTAACGCGATTTGACATAGACGATCCGTGGTCAATGTTAACTTCTGTAGGAGGCCAGCAGGAAGTGACGTCACTGTCACGCCATCGGTCACAGGTATGGATTAAGCTGGCGTTATATCCACGCGGCTCATTTAGTTTTCTCTTCAACAGCATTGGCTTTTCTTACCAATATGAGTGAGAAACGTAAATCTGCATCACCTAGTGCAATCCAAGAGAAAAATCGGCGAAATAAAATCGGTATTGAAAAGAAATTACGCATAATAATGCGACGTGATAAAGGTGACCGAATTGTTTACATACGCCGTAGTGTTATACTTGCTCATGGTATCGTACATAAAATTTGTGATTATGCCGACATAATTAAAGAAAGCGCTCAGTCAGGAACTAAAGAGCATGCATCTGTAGCATGATTACCATAGTACTATCCGAATGAACCATACCCAAAACTGTGGATGTGAGTCTCTTACATTTTTATTTCATTAGAAGTAAATAAATATATTGTATAGAAATGCATGTATACTGTATAAATATGTATATACTGTATACACAGTACATAGGCCAACATACTCTACAGGTCCGTCTGTCCACTAGTAGTACAGTCATACACTACATTGGATGAGATTTGCACTCCCCTGACCCCCCAGGAAATACGTGTTAAATTGAATTTTTTTATTCGATTTGCGCTACGTTTTTCAGAAACGTAACCCTGGCGTAAAATGAGAGGTACCTGTACTAGTTTCGTCATATGTCCGTCCGTCTGTCCGTCCGTCCGTTCACGTGGAACAACTCGGTTACCGTTGAATGGATTTTCATGAAATTTTATGTTTAAGGATTTTTTGAAAATCTATCCTACAAAATTCAAGTTTCATTCAAATCTGACAAAAATAACGGGTACTATACATTAAGGCCAACGTACGTTTATGATAGTACCTCGCTGAATTATTACAATGTGAGGTGTTCCAGATAAAAGTTGCAGAGGAAATCGAATCACACATTTTATGTTCAGTAACTGTATTCTGAAAATCGTGCCGTTTTTAAAATAATGTGGAAAAATATGGTACAGCCAGACGGGCCACAGATGACAATACGGCACACAAAAATGCAATCTGCATGACAGATAACTAAGCCGAAAATACAGACTCACACTCGTTATATTTAATCCTTAATGCTTTATAATTCATTAATTCCGCCTGATCTCGTAAAACTTACAAAAACTGAGAAATTGCGTAACGACTTGCCTGTCACTGCTCTCTGTTTAGCCAAACTGTACGTCTAAAGGCCATGACGAAACGAACATTCTTTTGTTTCAGTGCAGAATGGGGCACATACATGAAGACCTGTGTACGTTGTGTTGCCGGCGACACAAATTTGCCATAAAAGCATTGCTGAGCAGCACTCATTATTTTCGTATAGTCAACAGTGACATACAGCTGGACAACACACACAGACAGCACTGTTCTCTTTCCACTGTAACTATGGTTACACGAACGCGCCACGATCGTACTTTACGCTACACTGCCTATCTTGTCTGTCCTATTTTTAACAACACTGAAATTTGTCTACGGATTTTAAAAGCGCATTCTGACACTCTTCTTTTCGAACGCGCCAAGAGAACCTGTCCTTATAATGACGTTCGTCATAACGTTGACGTTCACACCTACAGCTTTGTAACTCACTAACATTTCCATACCTGTGACATGAGACCGGATTTTGAGTGATTCTGTGAGGATGATAACGTACCACGAGTAACTCTCAGGGTGATGGAAGGGTCTCTTCGGTAACTTCCACAACCATTACCACAAAGTGTTACGCATTACAGCCATGTTGCTTTATCACGACTCTGTGCGCGCGAATTATGTATCTTGTCTATGTGGCGATAAAAAAATGAACAAAAATGTTAGTACTGTTCACACAGAGTCACAACAGACGTCTTTCAGAACACAGAACATAAAACCCTGGCTCAGTAAAGCCAATGACTACGGAGTGAAAGACAGGAGTTCGAGTCCCAAAAAAAGTACAGTGTATCTTCCTCTCTACTGCGCTCAAACCTGCTCTGGGTTCCATCCAGTATTCTATCCAATGGTTACAGTTCGCTGTGTAAGAGAATTCGCCACGTACAAGTCGCGAACTGCGCTCCGTGGTCAGCGCCGTTCTGAAGCTAATGCCGGTGGAACTGCAGTGTTAGGCACAAAACACCGACTGAAGGTGTCCGAACATAACATTTGGTCCTAAGACAAAGGAACTAACAGACTAACGCGTACAAACTGTGTAAGGGGAAGTTGCATCAATTGTATCACAGGGGCGTACACAAAATACTGATATGGCTATAGTACCGACAAATAAATGGGAAGGGTACGTACCACGCACAGAGGACGTAAGAACGTCATACACATATAACGTCGAAAAACAAGAACGCAAGAAACCACACGGACGATTACGTGTAGGCGCAGATCGAAATACAACTTCATGTTCACACAGATCTGCGGGCAACCTGGGAGGGGGGGGGGCGGGGGTTCGAACTGAACTAGCTCAGAACAACTTCCAGTGATACGCCGCTGCGAACACAGTAACTGAACTTTCGGTTCCACAATTCCTTGTCCAGCGCCTTACAAACGACCCACCCAGCAATGGCGCGGCACAGCCAACGATTTAGACTTCTATTCGGGAGGCGCTCCGTTCGAATCTCGCGAAGATGCCGTGTAATTATTTGACATTTACTTTTATTTAATTCAAGTATTTGACTGCAAAGCATTCGGTTTCATTCTTAATTTGTTTCAAGTCACATCATGGTACATGCACTCCCCTAGTTTTCCAGTCCGAACAGTTGAGTAATTTCATGTGTACGGCTCGGGAAATGTCAAGTTACAGAATTTTGTTCATATTAACTAGCCACGTTAGGAAGAATTACAATTTGCACGCCACACTGTGTGAATTACACACTAGGAATTCAGAGTTCCAAAACGCCGAACCCAACGTATAAGAGAATAAGAGATCTCACATACACGAGACATTTCTTTCACTTCTCCCGAAGCGAGTAAACGTCGCCAGTGCAGTCGGAGAAGTGCTGTGGAAAAATGACTACATTTCCCCGGATTATATGATCAATAATACTGTCTACACGTGGTAGGACTGAAACAGTTTGTAATGGACGAGGCCTGGACATGAAGGAAGAAAAGTTGTCAAACATTATGGCAATAAAAACAGACTTACTTGGGCACCGCGCTGAATAAACTGGAAATAGAACAGTAAGTTGAATGTACAAATTAAAGTAACTAAAGTAACGAATAGCTATTTAGACAACTAACATGGCATATACAAATTAGCTAGCTTGCCAGAAGAGGGCTCAGATCATATAACAGTAACGTAATTACTCTGTTTTTTGCAGCATTTAAAATTACTTTCAAGTTTTCTCTGCAAAACCGACAGCGTCCTTAAATGAATCATAAAATGGAACTCGGTTCAACAGATCAGTTCATTAGTTTGTCTGTTGCGTTGTTACTTACTTCGATTACATCTGTCTGGAACATCTTGCACATTTCGCAAAGACGTTCATTTCTAATTTTCCAACAAGCTGCATCGCTCATGCAACTACAAAGCTCCCACCCAAAATCCATCTATTGATAATGCAGATGGGAATCCATCCAGCTAGTCACCAAGTAACTTCGGATGCCAGGCCACTCCGTCAGTCGCATGCCATTACGCAGCTCTCAGCACGGCCTGTTTGTTTGCAGAGCAATGACAGTGTTCTGCATGGGAGGATACGGAAAATGGAAGGTTCGGCATGGGACGGAACGGTACAAGGCCAGCACGAACGAAAACGGTAAAAGGAAACGTCCAGCAGGGGAGCAAACTGCAAGAGGAAACATTCAGCATCAGAGGAAATTGCACAACGGAACGTTCATCATGGGATAAAACTGCGCAAACGGACGTTTAGCACCGGAAGAAATGGCACACAAGAAAGTTCAGCATTGGAATGGGAGGCGCAAAGGCACACAGTCCAGGAGTAAATTGCACAACGGAAATGTAAGCAGTGGAGAAAATGGCACTATGGATTAGCCCAGTGACGAACAATATTCTTCCGTTCATAACTCTGCAGTGAGAATCCAGAAACACTAAAACGCAAAGTGTAGAGAAGGCTATAAGACGCATTTACATGGAAAGATATGCGGTACTTTCACGCACAAGAAAATTCGGGAATTTAATCTAATTTATTCGCCAATTTAATTAGTTAATTTCCTGCAAGATTAATGACGACTGTGACCTAAAAGGGTGTGAAACAAAACTTGAAAAAAAAAACGGTTATAAAGGTTATTTGCCGTTGGTCAAACAGCTTTATATTCAGAACATGAGAACAGCTGAACATCCCAATCTTAACGCGAGTTGAATGTCAAAACGATGAGGTGACGACAATCCAGATGCATAAGGGAGATGAGGGGAATGACTCAGCGACGAAGGTATATAAGAAGACAGCTCGGATGAGAAAACAAGAATAGCAGTGTAGGTATAAACGTAACACTCAGGCACGTTCGCATAACCACTGTTGCCGTGGAAAGGCAGTAAGTATTACATAATCTGAGTGTCTGTAGCCTTACCTGTCCAACATGCAGGGCGCATGCGCCGTATTATATATACTTTCATCTGTGGCGTGAACATTTTCAACATTATCTCATAACCGGCAGGATTTTCGGAAAAAAAGTTATTGAACATAAAACGTTCTTTCTCCACAACTTTGTCTAAAACATTTCTCATTCTAAGGAGGACTGAGGGAAATATTATCACAAATTTATATAGGTCTTCTTCACGTAAAGTACCCATTATTCTCGTCATATTTTAACGAAGCGTGAATTTTCTCAACGGATTTTCGAAAAATACTCAAACAACAAAATCCGTCCAATAGGAGCCCAGTTGTTCCATGCGGACACCAACAGACGGACGGACATAACGAAGCTAACAGTCGCTTTCCGCAATTTTGCGAACGCCCCTAAAACGGATGGGAAGTTACAGGGATGAATGAACAGAAGTGCGAAAACAAGAAACACACTAAACGTGAATTTGAAGGGCATAGAGTCAAAGACGAGAAAGCGTGAGAAGTCGCAGCGGCCTTCCCATCTGGACCACGACCAACAGCACCAGCAGCAATCTCTCTGTGTCTAAAGAAGCTGCGGCCCATTCAACATCCCCTTCAATTCCTTCGCCCTTATAAATATGCAACAATGACATTCCTTCCCCAATTTCATCACACCTTGACACTTAATGTCGTTTGGATTTTCTACTTAAAGAAGTTCAAAGCAACCTCCAGCAAACATCTTCATTCAAAGCCTACAGCAACCGATCAGAAAGCCCGCTCTACTTTGTACTCGTGATTCTGACGTGTCTGCCTACCACCGCCTTTCTGATTAGGATCTAAAACTTTACTTCATGAGATACAAACCCGTCTCGCAGCACAGTTAAGGTAGTTCTTGTGTTAATTAAGTAGCACACCATGAAGTCACCACACGGGTGTACAGCCAACAGTTCTATGCATTCTTATATACGGAGTTAAATACACGTGAACGCGATATCGAAACCCAATCGCCCAGACACATGCAGCTGCTATGTAGACAGACACCAGAGACGCAGCATTATTGCACTAACAGTGCTGCCAGTGATGTCGACAATCAAGCACAGGTTCTGGACAAGGCCTCTCTTTGGGACAAAACGAATTTATGTTATAGCTATACATTTTAATATTTTAAGCTACCGCTATGGAATAGAGGCTTTCCTGTGAAGCAGCGTACTCAATAATTTTGCGGAACACGAGCGTTCGTTGCCGTCTTCACAAAAGCCCCTCAATAAACCCTACACAAAGCCAGAGGCATCTAATCTTGAAGACTATTTTTAGGACATGCCCATCGGTTCTTCTTCTTCTTCTTCTTCTCCTCCTCCTCCTCAATTTCTTTACATGGAGACGGCAGAACATCTGTTCTTCTGAATCAACAGGCAGAGCTGCTCATGTCGTGAGCGTGGAAGCACGTAGCGGTCCAACAGAATAGGAATTTACTTCAACTGAAGACAGAAACATTGCCCAATTTCTGAAGCGCTACGGCTTCTATATCAAGTAGTGGGACGACGGAAAAAGTCCAAAACAAAGCCTCAAAAGCCATATGACATCAATGTCACAAAATTCAAATTTTTAAATCACATCCTGCCCATACCCTAGTTATTTAAAATTTATGACTTTAACTTCACATATAAACATTTATCTCTCATGTGATATCTTCAGGTCTAACTAGAAGGTGGCCTGTGTACACGCCATGGCTGCACAGAGGGAAAAGAGGTATAGCTCCACTCATTCTTAACCCCACCACTAGATTGGGTAACTGGTCAGCCTCACGCAACGGTAACTACACACTCAGTGACGTAAACCCCGGTGCCCACTGCACAGAAAGCTGAATGGGTCCCAGCGCCTGTCTGGATGTTTTGGAGAAGGGAGCACTGTTGTTTCTGCCGGGATTCGAGTCCGGGATCGTTCACCAGCCGACGGCTTAGTCACTTACGTGAACTGAGCTATCCCGGCTCCTCAGTTCCATGCTTCGAACCGAAATCTGGCATGAGCGTGCTATATCTCATCCTCCTTCAATCAAACGATTTAACAGTATTTGTTCAAACGTACATGTAACTCATTCTCTGGCCTTCTCGACTAATACGAGGCAATGTCTCTTGGGAAATGACAACGAACGATATCCTAATATTCCTGCTCCGAATCTCGTCGTCTGATGCATCTTCTGCAGATTCCCCCCCCCCGGTCGTAGAGAATATGGTGTATGTCCCAGCAAATACAAGTAGTGCTAACTCAATTTATGCAACTTGTTGCGAGTTGTTTTATCCACATAGGAGAAGGCCGAGTGCTACTTCAAGTCAATTCACTTTTGTTTTTCCTGAAACTCCATTAAAAGTTGTGTCTTTGTTGTTCCACTACTGCAATGGGACTTATTCTCCATGTCCCAGGACGGACGGTCTCTTGCAGCCACCATGTCTTGCTTCTTCCTAGGGTATACAAATGGCAACCACTTCTTACGCACACATCAGTCAACTGTATAACTGTACATCCTACACGAGTTATGACCATTTGCACTCCCCCAGCACAAAATTATTTGCTGTTTCACGCGCATGCAAACACCACACTACATATACCCTTAAGGGGGGAGGGGGCCAGGTTTCACATCCCTATGAACACCACCTAAAGTTAAGCTTTGGACCAACCCGTACCACCTCACCTGAACTACTCAATCTTACGGTCTGTTTACCCAGTCCGCTCTTTGAAGAGCACAGGTCAATCGATTCAAAAGTAGTAAATATAATTCAGTCAAAAACAACCCAAGAACTTAGAAAACAGTTTTGATGACGCAATCTGTTCGGAATGGCGGCTTACATCACAACCTTACAGGCACATCAACGCCGAATCTTCTGGGATCTGACGCCGTATATATTGGAAAATAATGACCAGGCGTCGCGGAAGAGCTTACTGCTTCCACACTCAGGACAGTCTAAGAAGCGTAACAGGAAGGTTGATACACGAACCGTCTGGAGCATAATTTCATCTAAGAATACTGAAACCCTTTAAAGCACAGTGGTAACTATATATACCGCCACATGTCCTTTTCGGGAACGGTTTACTTATCTACCCTGATGGTGGAGGCAGCAAGTTCACAATCACCGCCCCAAACCTCACACGGAGGCTTCGATCCCAGGACACGTTGGCACTCTAACGGCAACACCGCAGTAAAGGGTCATACACTTCTCTGCAGCAGGGCTGGTAAATTAATCACAGACGATCCTCACAGAATTATTCGCTCTTCCACAGCCGCCATAATCTTTCCTAACACTTGATACTTCTGTCGCCGCGCCCTTTTATTACGACATTCAACGTTTATCTGCCACTTTATCTCGTTTGCGTGCGTCACGTGCGAGCTACACGAAAGGCTGACGGACGACGTTCAGAAAATCCTGACCGTTGTAGTCTGATAGTGACGAAGTCGAAGTTACAAACTTTTGTTAACAACCGTACCGTCCTGTTGGACGAGAACACGTTACCCGAGCCCGCAGTTGCGAACAGAAATCGAAGGCCACGCAGCCGCATACACCCATTAAACCTATTATTAAGTTCATTTTTGTGAGGAGTCAGTTTACGTAAATACAGATTACATCAAATATGCCGGCTATAAACGTAAATTTTCGCACCGTCGCCATGTTTGTAACTTACCTTACAAACGATATTTGAGGCATAATATATGGCCTGTATGATCCTTATGCAAAATTTCGCTCCAGTAGGGCACTGGTTATCGCGAACACACCGAAAGCGAAAAAACAATGCATGGCCTTGTTCGTGTTTTACATTCAAAAGAAGATTACATTAATAAACGCTGCACAGTTCTTTCACTTCTCTTCTGGCCGGCGTTACATTAGTTCACGACTTTCGTCTGCAACCTTACAGCGCGTTACCGAAACACAATCATTTCTACAATGTTTATATTTAAACCAGATCATGGCCACAGGCAAATTAACATTAAAATTATTACTATTATTATTATTGCGCTACAGTTCTAATACTTCAGAAGTATAATTTGCAGAACGTCCTTCCACTTTGGAATCCACTGCGCAGCGCACCAATACAGCATCACCAACTGTCATCAGACTACGTCATACCCCACACCAACACCACTGCGAACGCTTTATTCCTAAACACATAAATGGTGACGGATTCGACGAGTGTTTCGGCTTTCAGTACCAACAGCAAAGCGCTGCATTAAGCCGTTAACACGTCAAAGCGAACTGCCAAATGCTGCCAAATCTGTACCTCCTAAAGACACAACTGCAGTAACAGCGCGATACCCCACGTTTCGGCGTAACGAACTGTGGGTTTATGGCCGCTAGCTTACACAGAAAGCAACGTAAGCGTTATTTCGCAACATGCAGTACACGTACACTGCGAATCGGTTTAAAAATGGCGTTACAAAACAACACTGGGACAGTTCTTAATATATGTTGAACACGGAACTGAAAAGTAGTAGTAGTAGTAGTAGTCGTAGTAGTAGTTGTTGTTGTAACACAAATGAAACAACAGCTAGGCGATGAATCCCTACAGCGTACAAAGAGCATATTAAAGACAAAGTCAAGTGGGAAAAATACGACTAAAGCTATAAATACTTATGCAATTCCAGTACTAACTTTCAGTTTTGGAATAGTAAAATGGACGCCTACAGACCTAGAGCATCTCCAAATTAGAACGAGAGCGTTACTTACAAGATATAGAATTCACCACCCCCGTGCCGCAAAGGAAGGACTCACTCTACCACGGCACATAGGAGGAAGAGGGATGACCGATATAACTCGGCTACATGCTAAGCAGGTGAAGTTACTTCTGACATACTTCTTAAACAGACAGACATCATCACCTCTCCATGCTGCAGTAGTAAAAGCAGACAATAAATACACTCCACCGGATTTACTGCGCTCAAATGAAAATGAACTCACCACAGACGAAGAATACAACAAGGTCAGAAGACAGTGGTCCCAAAAAGCCTTACACGGCCGACACCCGCATGACCTTAGCCAAGAACATGTAGACATAGAAGCGCCGAACAAATGGCTGACAAATGCAGACCTGTTTGCCGAAACAGAGGGCTTTTTAACAGCAATACAGGACCAAGTCAATACTAACAAACTACAAGAAATATATTTTGAAGCAGCCAAACATCGACCAGATGTGCAGAAGATGTGGTAAAGAACCGGAGACAATCCAGCACATTACTGCAGCATGTGAACAACTGGCATCTACCGAGTACATAAAAAGACATGATGAAGTAGCGAAAGTTACACCAGAAACTGGCAGAAGCAGCTGAACCAACTGAAGACAAATGCCCATACTACAAGTACGAACCAGCACGCGTGCTGGAGAATGACAACTTCAAACTGTACTGGAATCGCAGCATTATTACGGATAAAACAATACCTTTCAACCGACCTAACTCTCACAAACAAGAAAACAAAAAATACCATCCTAATAGACATAGCTATTCCAAATACACACAATCTCGCCAAAACAGTAACAGAGAAACAAAAGAAATACCAAGAACTGGCGAACGAAATACGTGTTATGTGGAAGCAGGATGCAGTACAAATGGTCCCGACAGTAATTTCAGCTACGGGAATAATTCCAAAGTCACTGTCACAAAGTCTAAAGAGACTTAACCTGCACCCAAACACATATATACAAATGCAAAAAGTGGTAATTCTTGGCACATATTCAATTGTAAGAAATTTCCTAAATTACACATACGACCACCGAGCCTAATCCTGTTGATGAAATATCCCAGGATAGGTGAATATTTCCCAGCTAACGCTGAGAAGTGAGAAATTTGGATAATAATAATAAAAGCTGAGAAGTGAGAAATTCGGACAACAATAATAATAATAATATTATTATTATAATAATAAGGCAAGGTTGTCCTCGTCATGTCTTGAAGGACACGGGAGGGTAGAGTTCTAGGTCCACTCATTCTTTTGCTTGGTCAGCTTCAGAAGCAGGCCACTTTCACTTCGATACCCACTGAACAAGATGCTGCATGGACCCCAGATCCAGTCTGCACGCCTTGAAGGAAAAAACAATTTCCTATCCCTCTCAGGAATTGAACGCCGGTTCCTCGGTCATCCAGTCGCTACCCTAGCCGTCAGGCCTACACTACGCTATCCCGGCTTCAGTATCATACGCTAATATGCAAAGCATTTAACTATGTCCATCGCCAACGGAAACTTTAATACATACAGAAGAAATTATTCCGCAAAGTGTATAATGTAACTGTCATCTGAACTGCGCAAGTTCCATGCGGCTATGGTTCAGCTTTGTTGAAATAGTCGTAAATTTATTTTAACAACTTTGATTTCTCTAAGGACGAAAACTTGGCCAGAAATATAAGTTGCGAGAAACTTTTAAGAGTGAGATTAAACTAAGAATGAAAATTTATAACTTTCTAAAAATTTATATGCAATTTTCACAAGCCACTCTACTTAAAATATGGTTATTATAGCTATATTTTTCACTCTGGAGAGAACAATTTACTGTTTGGAAGTTCCGTACCGGGTGCGTTCCGAAACGTTTTCTTCACGAATGAGAGCTACACGACAAATTTCACTCTTCAGACCAGAATATTTCCTGACAAGCTAAACGGTCATCAAATAGTCAACAAACTACTCACATGCCAGAGGCTCGAATTTTCACTGCTGCATTCACAAGAACCCGCCCTTCGTCTCCATCGTGAGCCAAACCAATCCAGTCTACGCCCTCCCACACTGGTTCCTGACGAACCATATTAATATATATTACCGTCCCATCTACGCCTAGGTCATCGAAACTGTAACACCCTTAAAGTTCTCAAACATAAAGGTCCTTAATCATATATAATTTAGCCCATACATTACGTGACACTCTTACCTCCAGTGTCACCTCTCGGTATGCATGTGTCATGCTGGTGTCACCTCTCGGCACGTATCTGTAATGCAGCAGTGTCACCTCTCGGGATGTATGCGCCATGCTGCAGTGTCACCTCTCGGTATGTATGTGTCATGCTGCAGTGTCACCTCTCGGTATGCACGTGTCACGCTGCAGTGTCACCTCTCGGTATGTCATGCTGCAGTCACCTCTCGTTACGTATGTGTCACGCTGCAGTCACCTCTCGTTACGTATGTGTCATGCTGCAGCGTCACCTCTCGGTACGTCATGCTGCGGCGTCACTCTCGGTATGTGTCATGTTGCAGCGCCACCTCTCGGTACGTGTCATCCCCCAGTCAAAAACTTAAAATCCAGTCTGACCCTTAGGCTTAAAACGCTGATGCAGAAGTCTTGCGTTTTCATGGAGGAGAAAATTTAGCATGCGGTTTTCTTGGTTGTGTCAGTGTGTAGTCTGGTGGATGGTTACCACCGTTACGGAAGAACATACCGCCTCCTTCTTCAGTGTGGTATATTTCATCCTCAATGCCGGTAACCACCTACCAGGCCACACGGAATCAAATTCACAAGACCACAATTCAATTCACCACTTTAAAACCCAAAGCATCTTACAGTCCCTACAAGTGTGTAATACAGCCCACACCGTCTTGACTTGTACTCTTCATAAAATCATGGACGACGAGAATAACGGCATACGCACGTACTGTATGTGGAAGGTTCTGAACAGAATAAGGTACGAGATTTACAGCTTAGTGCTTTATTTTACCGTTCCGTCAGTACATCAAAATGCGCAGCACTGCTGGTGGGATTATGAGTGAATGATGAACTGATAAGAACTTTACAGAAAACGCAAATGCCTAATCAGGTACTATCCCGGTAGTGATCAAACTCATGAAAAACGCCGTCATGACAGCAGGTTTACCGAGCGAGAGTCGAACCAGGCACCGCCCGAATACGAGTTCAGAGCATAACTGATACACCAACCTGTTCGCGGCGAGGGCTGTGAAAACGGAACAAGGGTGTGGAGTGGATACAACCAGCTCTGGTTCTTGTAAATACTGAAATGAATCATCTTTGGGTTCCATAAAAGGCGGGTAATTTTCAGACGAGTCAAGGGATTACTAAACTGTGAAGGAATGCTTTGGTCCATGAAGTCGGTATGGCAAGTCCAAAACAACGTTTCTGCCATTTAAAACGCTGCTGAATTCCTTTTGAGAGGGTCAAAAGCTAGGAATGAAAGAGAGATGTTTATATGCGAGCAGCAGTAATGCCGTAAGTTGACGTAATTCAGTTACAGCTGCTGCTCCTAGCATTTCTCTTCTCTCCGAGCCACCAAGAGTATGAAGGACTGTACAGAGAACTTCTGCTAAAGCTGTGTCACAGTGGTCTGTGTTCATTCCTAGCGCAACTGTCGTATCATCATAATCACCACCGCCACCACCACCACCACGTATTGTTTTACGACAGGCCATAGTCTCGTCCAAAGCGAGTTATCCAGAGTGCGATCTAGTGCTGCCTCTTTCAAGCATTTTCTCGTTTGCTTAATTTCATCCAGCAGCAGTTTACGTCTTCTTCCTCTTCTTCCCGTTCCTTCCTATCTTTCCTTCAATAACATGTTTCAGAAGGCAGTTTCTATACAAGATGTGACCAACCCAGTTACCCTTCCTTTGTTTTATTTTATGTAAGACGTTCCTTTCCCCCTTGACACTACGTAATACTTCATTTCTTACACGATCCGTCTAACTGATCTCTCGAACCTTCCCCAGCACCACATTTCAAACCTTTCCAGCTATTTCTGACCTACTTTCCGAACTGTCCAAGCTTCGGCACCACAAAAAGCTATGCTACAAATGTAGCATTCCGCTAGTTTCTTCCGTAATGTAGTCCAATTTGCTTGTGAAAAGATTCTTCTTCGTCTTCTTCTTGTTGAATGCTGCTTTTGCCATGGTAATCCTGCTTCTAATTTCACGTGCACATACTTCATCATTTGTTACCATGCTACCCAAACAACAGAAATATTCCACATTAACCAGCTGTTTTTCACGTATCATAATCTGTACTGGGGATGTATGCCTCGAGATTCTCATCTTTTCCACATTCATTTCCATTCCATAGCATCTTCCAACTTCAATTAGTCTATGAATCATGCCCCGTATCCCACCCACATTCACATTTCGTGAATTCAGCGTGCAGTCTACTAGCCCTCCTACATGAAGAGGGCCTCATATGGCCCCTATATGACGTTCAACTAACATCACTCTCCCAGTCACTGCTGTACAGTAGTGCTGTGATAAAAACCAGTTAAGCATCGGTCATACAAAATCTGCAAGCAGCCAACCATCGCAGCCGCAACAACGGCACTCCAACTAGACGTTTACTTTCTAATTAAAATACAATACGACAGTTCTGTGACTGCCCGTCTCCTTTCTCAGCGGAAAGGATGGAGGGGAAACCTACTGTGTTACGCCCATTACAGAATCTCAATTTTCATCAGCCCCCTCTTACCTCAGGACGGAAACACAAACACTTTCCGAAACGCAGTGTTCTTCGAATGTTGTATTCTAATGACAGAAGAGACAAAGCCAGCTGGGGGTGCATCAGTAATAATAATACCGTGGACTGCCCCTTAACGGCCATAAACGGGGCCGAGAAGTAGACCGATTAAATGGTTAATCCGGACAATAAATAAATAAGTAATAAATGTGCAACACGTTTAATAATGATCACCGGAATTTACTACGCATAACAATACGCTATCAATTACAGATACGCTATTCAACAATAACTTGTCAATATTTGTACTGATACTGCACGTTTTGTTTAGCATCGTTTGTTTTGCTTACTGTGTTAAATTTACGGGAACTAGAAGAATCAATCGTCCCATACAAGCGTAGCTGCGTCTCCCTGTCCGTTCCAGCAGTCTAGCCATCTCTCTGAAGCCGCCCGTCCCGTCGCCTCTGTCTGATCGTATCACCAGCTTCACCTCATTTACTCGGCTGCAGCTAACGGAGCAAGGCGTTCACATTATTGCGGTCCAGACTAACACGGCGTCAGTAAGCAATTACAGGTTGGCAAGTGTCTGGGGGACAAACGCTTCTATTACGAAGATGGACATAGCGGGTTCTTCTAAGGCGCTAGCAGATTGTTTGAAACCTTTCTGAGCGAGCGTCATCCTTACTGACACGCCCAAGAGAAATTCAAACGAAATGACTGTTAAGGAGCAGCAGAATTCCCATGAGGCATCAGTGAAACAGCTGGCCACATTAGTGCCACAATAACGGACAAACAGAGACACAATAACGAGTTACGTTCATTGGAAATTCTACAAAAACAACACAAGACCGTCATTTTATCCATGATTGCTAACGTCAAAGATGTGCTTTTATGTTTCTTCTTTGTAAAACCACGTACGACGACACTATTTATGCCCTGAATGCATTAGTGCTTTCATGAAATTTGACACTGGAACTGTCGTTATCAAATTACCACAGGGGAGATCTTGTCGAACACACAGGACTTTGCTTCCCCAAGGTGGCCTATTCAGCGTGAAAAGTGCCCTCAAACAGGCTATCGGCCAAGTCTACCTCTCTGCCAACCTACACGGCATCACATACCAGAAGACAGCAACCTCATTGTTCACCGCGAGTGAACCCTCAATTCTCAAGTTTATTCCTGGTCACGACTCCAAATATTTCCTCTGGTTCGCACATTTTCAGGTAGCAAAACGGTACAGTGTACATTAACGACTGCATACCGTGACTTGGCCATTGCAGCAAGTCCTTAGCACGACCACACCAAGACGCTCAAACCCGCTGGCGAATCACGCCCCGTTATAGTTTACAGTTCAGTTTTCACATACCAGCTATGGGTTTCTTCTGGAGGAATGGCTGGACCAACCGTTTTGTACCCTCGTCTCTGGACTGAGCTGACTGATCAGTCTCACGCTGCGGCCGCTTCACCCCAGATACAAGTTGGGTAATGGGTGAGAAGCTGTGACTCAAGCCTCCCTCGTCCAACTGTTGGGACCAGCACTGCCCTACCGACAGAGCTCGTTAGTCCAACCGCTGGAATCAGTACTGCCCTACCGACAGAGCTCGTTAGTCCAACCGCTGGCATCACTACTGGCCTACCGACTGTGCATTATTTAAATGCAATTATGTTGATTCTGTTTTGTGGCGTTTCAGAGATCCTTCCTGTCTCAATGACAATGACAAACTGTCTCTAACACGCCACAAATCCAGATAGTTTCATCAACCCTTGGGAGAGTCAACAACAACACTAATTCATCGTAAAATCTTCAATACGCTCCTAAAAGCGTTACTGCATATTATGTCCATATGACTGTTCAGTTCACTTTTACTTTATTAAAATTTCAGCTGTAAATAATAATTACAGACTCCCTTTTCCTATGCAAACATGGCACCGCTTTAATTTTTACAACTTCATCAACACAATACAATATGAGACAGTGCTACCCCTAGAGGCAGTCGGGACGTGATGGGAAACGGAAAGTTCAATAAAACTTTCTCGGGCTAGCAGCAGCGTCAGGTGGTTGAACGGAGAGTGTACCAACGTTTCGAGAACCATCTCTGTTCCCGTCATCAGTCGCCGTGGACGCTTTAGACACACAAAGGAAACGTGCCTTCCTCTTCTAGCAGTAGGATCCTGGCTGCCCATTTTACTGACTGTCCTGCTTACGTTTAATTTACGCAATGATCATTACAACTGATTACAATTTTTAATCCCCTGAAGCCTGAAATTAGTCAAAGTAAAATTTTTTGAAGATTCAAACAAAGTCTTCGTCATCAAGGCCTCATGGGATATACTGGCTGTTCACTGTCAAAATTATAAACACACAAACACACCGTTTGGGTACAACGAAAAGTTCTGTTAATCTTGTGATGTGCGTCGTGAAGGGTTAATACGAAGTTTCATGGAACTTAAATACGAGCTGTACAGGCTGCTACGACATTTCGGTATGTCAAGGCCAACAGCAACAATCTACTTTCCATAAATATCGCTTGCGTCAAAGCGTAACAGAAATATTAAGTTTAAAGTTAAAATGTTACCTCGTCTCTCAATACAAGCCTCGAAATAGTACCTGCTTTTTAGTACGGACCGCAAGAGATGGACACTGCTGGTCCCATCAATCAACATGTTACGCCGAAACAGGAACAGCAACCTTTGACAGTCGTCTACCTATCCCAGGGACAACAGTCCGAAAAAAATGAGAGTCCTTGAGTAACGTAATGGGCACGTCTCTGAACTACTAAAATCAAATAAAAGTTTCCAATGACTATTCATATGTATCCCATACACTACCGTTACGGTGTGACAGATGCGACACAACGGAACTTAGTAAGAGGACGTGTGAGATGTGAGGTACAAACTGCGGTATGTGTCAACATTCCGAGTTGTGATGCCGTGTACTTCGATAGAAGGGAACACAAGGCCGCAGCAAGAAGGCACTCAGTCCCACTGCACTGATGCACCTTAAAACAAAACGGTGTGGCCAGGAATTGCAGTTACTTTTACGATGCAATATGCCCACGCCAAGGTGCTACACAAGAAATGTCGAGTATTTACGGATCAGTCACATGCCAGTCTGAGGTTTAAATCCGGTTATCATCTGAACCCTTTCCATGAGATCCCTGCCTATACAAGAGTAAACGAAAACAAATAAGCGAGTCATAAACAAGACTGTCACGAATTCTGTCGTTTGGAGTGAGAAATTCTCTTCAAGGATTTCCGACCATAACAATTACCCTGGAGAGTTCAGCGTGTGAGGAATGAAGACGAATGAAAATGCAAAACCTGTATCTTGCAAACAGCGAAAGACTGACGTTGCTGAACAAGCACCTCCGGATCTAAGACACAGGCAGTGACAGGAGGATGGAAGAAAATACTCAATGAGGAGTTTAGTAGTAAGCTTTACTATCGCACAAATTGTATTAGGATGATCAAATAAAGAAGGATAAGTGGGGAGCGCATGTGGCACGCTTGGGACACTAAGGAAAACCCATAGGGAATTCTGGTCCAAAAGTCTGCAAAAAAGTTGCCTCTTGCAATGCCTGAGTGTCGATGGTAGAATAATATTAAAATGGGCGTTAGCTTAAGGCTGGATTCATCTGGCCCAAAATACGTATCAGTGGCGGTATCCTGTGAAAGAGTTTCGGTTACGGAAAAGGATGGGAACTTCTTGAGAAGCTCAGCGACTCTCAGGTCTTCAAGAAGGACTCTGTTCCAATAGTTAGCCAACGCTGCAGAGTCCTAGGATGCCAACGGACCAAGCTATCTACTGCGAGACGTGAAAGGTGGGTCACCGTGCTGACACTGTGTCAAATTCTAAATTGGTTACGATACCTACTGGTCGCAGAATCTGCGGTACAACAGTGACATAGTCCCAGTGGTCGGTGTGTAACTCTTCGCCGCGCTGTCTGATTGATAGACCTGTATCAACAATTGAATAATGACAAACGACTGTGTCTGCGAAAGAAAACCCCGACAATCCATACTGTATCAGATACAATAATCAGTTCCATTCTTAAAAACAGGTAACAAAATACTGATAGACTAGTTTCTAATTAACTAAAGATTATGCTGAAGAGGGGCTACAGTTTTAAGTTCTCAGTTCCTACTTCCAAATAAACAGGATTCTCCATTATACGTACACGTAGGACTATACTATATGCACTACCAAGCGGCTGAAGTCGCTGTTTGTTGTATCATACAAAACGCATAATACAGGACGCGCACAAAACGGAGAGGTTCAGTGTCACAACACGTTGTACACCAATCACTTTACTGTATGTACTAAAACACGTAACAAACCTTTAAAACTCCGTGGTTACTCTATGTACCACAAGGCACAATATTAAAAAACTCTGCATTTTGCTCACAGTGTGCATAACTGGCAAGTTTAATATGATTCTCCACATAAACTACCCATTTACCAGTTGGTCTTAGAACGGATCGGTAGTGTGCTTAAATATAGATCAGATTAATTTTATTCTTCGGATGATTAATTAACCCTCTGAAAAAAGCGTAACGGTTAGTACACGTAGAGTCAGATGTGTGCACTTTGCCCACACTCTGTGTTTATGAGCTCCGCATCATCTTCACCGCAAACAACCATTATTTCCCTATACTGCAATAGCCGGATGATCTTTGTAATGCAAGCACGGGGTTCTCTGTGGGCCATGAACTGAGTCTCTATATATGCTATAAGGCAGATCAATTTCATTCTTGAAAGGATCAACATAAAATTGAAAAAGAAATCCACTTACACCTCTTATCTGCTACAATACGCTGGAACACTAAACACTAAGTTATTGGTTCGAATCTGATCTGAAGTATGGACATACGTACGTCCTGAACGGAGGGGGGGGGGGGGGTGTCGGTTACTGGATGGGAATTGCCTGCATGGTCCACGTCTTAAACTGCGTGAAGATGCTGCGATTTTATTCGGCCAACATCCGAATAACGGGGCTGTATACTATCGCCAGGCACCCCGCCTCCGGCACCTTACATAGTCGCCATTCACGAACCCATCTCTTCTTGTACTCTGAGGTGGAGACAGCAGCATTTTCCGAAATGATGGCACTCATGCACCAAATTAAACGGCGTAACATACCACCAGAAGACCCGGGTCTTCATACTCGCCGCCGCTGACAGCCTAAAGTCTCTCGTTCCACGGTTCACCACACCTGACTGACAACGGGTCCAGCAGGACGCCTGCGACGTTATCAACCACGATGAACTTCTCAGGGCGTTACATGAAACTTACCTGCAACAAAAAAAAACATTAGTATACCGTAATCTAACTTAAACATGGGGCATGGAAATAGCACATTATCTCTAAAAGTCCTATACTTCCAACAGCAAACCAGAGGTGGCCATAAACTGTGGAACTCCGACATTAAACACTCTTCGCGCGCATCACCACGTTACCTACCGCAGCATCAGTGGCAGTTTCATGGAATCTGATTTAAATTTCATTAAATCTAAAACTACAATAATACAATAGTAGGTGCAATAAAGCACAACTGGAACGTGTGTGCCACTACGAGACTCTTTTGTCACATCTGAATACGAAAAGCAAGCCGCGGAGTTCATATCGTTAAAAACTTGCATGAACGGAACACGTTCTGTGCAACTGCGCAACTTTTAGGACGCTCTTACTTTCAGTTGTCTCAAGAAAATAAATATTAACGAAAAAAGTGTACTAGGGACAAAATGGGTTTTATTTCCAACACATTTATCACTGCGATAAATATTTAGCGAGCTACAATAGACATGTACGCAGAAACGCACGTACGTTTTACTGCTACCCGTTAGGTCAGCTCCTAGTGTCAAAAATTCGTAAGTACCTCGGGACCGTTTTGGAAGAACGCAAAGAAAGCCAAGCATTCAAATGTCTATCGGTTAGTTTACGGGGAGGCTGTTGACATAAACGTCAGCGACTACACATCAACTGACACCCCTCTGATACTGCAAAGGCATGAGATCTTGCTGAAAGTTTCTGCTCTCAGGTTACGAACTACAAGCATTCCTACGTAGCACGCACACCCTGCATGGAAAGTACGAATATGCACCATGACGTCATCAAAGCAAGTCACCGGGGAGGAATGTTCTTTCCAACTCATTGCGGCCAAGGACGCTGTGTGAATGACGAATCATCAGCTATAGCAACGTGTGCAAATTACAGCAAAAATGACCAACACGACCGATTAAATTCGAGAAACGCCGGCTACAGTTCGGCCCAGATTCGTTTGTCTCCCTACACAGATTGCTGTATGGCTATAATTTTGCCCGTTCTTTTGTACCGGTTTGAAACTTGTTCCTGACTTTAACGGCACAACGCTGGCTAATGGGGTTCGAGAATAGAGTGCAGAGGAAGGTACCGCGGCCCGAGGAGGAGGAGGAGGTAACAGCGTTGTGAAGGAAATTTCACGATTAAGGAACTTCATGTTTTGTACTTGTTACCAGCTACTGTTTGGATAATCATATCAAGGACGAGATGGATGGTGCATGTGATCCGCATGTGAGAGAAGAAACGGGGATAAAGAGTTATGGTAATGAAACATGAAGCAAAGAGACCACGTGGATGACGTAGGCGTAGATGGAACAACATTACAATGGATCTTTACATGGCATGGGAATGGGTGGACTGGACTAATCTGCCCAAGGAGGGCGACAAGAGTCATAAACCTGTGGGTTTCATAAAATGCGGGGAATTTCTTGACTGAAGAACTTAAGCCTCTCAAGATCCACTCGGCTCCGTGTAGTTAAGCCAGTAACAGACACCATTCCATGAAACTGAGCTATTCTTGAAAATTTAACAGCTTCTGAGCCTGTCAAGAGATTCTACACATTTTATGGATATCAGTGGTTCAAGGCAGTATTCGTAATAACCAGCTACTAGTTGTCATTTTGAGAAAGACTAACCCAGTCCACATCCTATTACACAGCAGTACAGGGCTGACATACGGGGCGCGCCAACCGGGCGGCTACCCGGTACGTCTACCTACACGGGAGCGCTAAGACGTCACCGGAGTAATCGGAAATATGGGGCTAGTAAACTCAGGTTTCCGTACGCGGAAGAATTTCTCAGAAAATAATCCGCAATTTCGGCACGCGCCCTCAAAAACTTTCGCCAGCAGTGTCCTAGGCCGAAAAAGAGTATTGGTTTCAATGCCCCAAATTATTAACCTGCCCAGGACGCCCACAAAACACGGGCCGACACTACTGTAGATTGTCCTCCCGTCCAAGTTTCGTGTTTTGTGTCCCGGTGCGTGCTACATGCACAGCACTCTTTTCCCTTGGCTTGGTAATACTTGACGAAAATTACACAATTGTTTAAATCTGATTTTAGGAGTGAAGCAATACAAAACATAATTACCGGAAATCGTGTTCTTATTGGCTTGCGCCAAGCAGTCTAACAACATTCACAAAAAACCTGCTGCGTCCATCTTCGGGCAGTAAGAAAGACAAGATGGTAAAGGTGTTTCTATAGGCAAGACCGGGATGGGGGTGGGGCGGTTAACGGCTATTGGCCAATGAGACAACTCACAGCAGATGGAATCTCAAGCAGAGCGAAGGCTGCAGGCCCTAAAAACACGCAACTACGAACCGGCAATTATAAGGATTATAGGCTGAAGTAAACTACATGAACACACCGTTTGAGTTTTCCTGCGGTCCTTCAAGTACGTTCTCTGGCCATCAATCAGTATCGCTTCCCTATAGGTACCCTTCCTCAATATTGGTACTCTATAACCACCTCCAACAGCGGAACACATCCCCAAGTTCATATCCCTGGAACATATGGCACGAATCGCGTTCGTTTACACACTGCCCACTCGCTATGACTTCATACACCCGCATTCACCAATCCTTGTCATTCATCTTGTGATTCACGTATGACTAGTACCTTAACTTCTTCAGACGCTGCCAGTTCAATCCAGTTCACGCCAATGTAACTTATTTAACAAAGACTTTATTAATATCGTCTTACATAAATCACGCCGTGAAATTTGTTATAAAGAAGGTGACCATTTATAGGTCTGTGTTAGCATTTCTGGCCCACAATTCAGCTAAATAATGCACAGGCACAAATGATAGCCTTCAGATTTATTACGTAGCGTAGGAGCATACTTTTGTTCCCAAGTTTCGAAGGAACGTGCTGCTTCCGTCTTCACGGCTGCAGAATTAGGTTCAGGTGGATGCTGACGCGTAACTACAAAGACCAGAATATCAGCAGTACCAAATGCGAAGGACTGAAAGCTTATATAATGTACACTCTACACATTCAATTCCTACACCATAATAAATAGTCTCCACTGCAATGACCGACCGGTTGATGCTGGTTCAGGGATGAAATCGGTGTTTACTGTGCGAATCACATGAAAAACATAAACACGCTGTGTACGCAAAATGCAGGTCGTAGCCTACATACGGCTGCCACTCTGCTTCTAAGGGTACAATTACACAAGCGTTGATCTAACAAGTTCCTCCATTATTCCAATAGGTAACGGATACTTATGTAAAGGCTCGTCCACACCTACGTACTTTGTACGCGGACACGTGTCCGCGTACAAAGTCTGGGAATATACGCAGACTGTCCGCGTACTGTATGCAGACAAATTATTTATACGCGGACAACGTCTGTTGTCTCCCGGCTAGGATGGAAAACAACAGACAGAGTCTGCAGGTCTGGACGTGTCCGCGTACAGCCCGCACACACCTACTTCCTTCAGTGTGTCAGTTTACTTGCAGAGTTTGAGCTGTTAACATGTGGTTAAACGAAAGAGTTCTTACTTTTATTGAGGATTTACAGTCCAGTGCATGTTTATGGGATGTGCATCGTGCCGACTATAAAAACCGTAATAAAAAGGTGATGCGATTGATCTTCTTGCACAAGAATACGAAATAAGCAAATCGAGGTCGAGAAAAAAAGCGCCAATCTCAAAGGTCAGTTCCGGAGGGAGCATAAAAAAGTTGTAGCATCCAAAAAGAGTGGGTCTTCTCCGAAGAAACCAAACTGGTTTGCCTACGAGGCTCTGCTGTTTTTGTTGAAACACAACGAATCAAGGGGAAGTCTTGGCACCCTCAATGAAGCAGAGAATGACATAAGCATATTCAGCGATTCACTATGTGTTGTGGAATTTGCGTGATTTCAGGCTTCCGCTGCGATGTGTAGATGACATCTGCGCTCTTCTGGGATATTACGCGACGGTGAGTTGTATTTCTGTACCGACGTTTCGGGACAACCTATGGGTCCCATCTTCAACGGTCAAGAAATCCAAGAAAGACTTCTTGACCCTTTAAGATGGAAGGACTTCTTACCCTTGAAGATGGAAGGGCTTCTTACTCTTGGAGATAGGTCCGATAGGTTTTCCCGAAACGTCGGTACAGAACTACCACTCAATACTACGTAATATCGCACCACTGGAGAAATATCTGAGCGTTGCGGCTAGTCTGATGCAGGAATTGCTTCCCGATACTTTGTATCTTTCCTCTGGATTATGGGGCCAAGTTTCTGTAGCAGAGTCACTTTTGGTCATCCCGACGAAATTCCTGAATCCTGAATCATCCTCCATAGTTAACTCGGGAAGCAGGTTCTGTCCGTGCTGAACTGCATCTCTCAAGAAGCGCCGCGTCCAAAAACCTATTTGTTTGGCCTTTTCTTTCTTCTCATCAAAAATATATATCCCGCACACATTCCAGCAGCATCTTCAATCCACGACATGGCTTGACTGACTGGACATGCCACGTTTAGAGATGTGAGTTGAGAATATTCGCGACAGAATATTCTCCGAAAGATTATTCTCCGAGAATATTTGAGAATTTGGTCAGAAACGAACGCTTTAATCTTCCTAAACAATTTAGAGGTCTGGAGAACTTTCCGGGACCCTACTTTCAATCCGCACGTACCTCAGATGTACCCAACGAATTCGTGACAGTGTTCTAGGACTACGGTAGCAGCGCAGCTACTCGTAGCACAAATCATCTAGTACATGTCGCGCAAATCGACTGTTCATGAAGATCCCCTGCGGTCCCGTAGGAAAAACGCCGCGCTGCGAATGCGATGGCCCTACACTAGCGGAGAGGAGGTAGTAGCACCACGGCACTGGTGCATCAAACGAGTTTTTGGCGCTGTTATCTGGCGTTCTCATGCTGCGCTATACTATCGAAAATCACTGTTTTTATTTCACCTTGCACTGCTTCCAGAATGTATTTGAAGGTACAACAGCGATATTTCTTAGCACTTGGAAATTTTCCCGAGTAGTATCTTGCCACAGAACATGCTGGTTCCACTTGACTGTATGCTAGCGAATAAATGGGAGACCGGGTTTAGTTGGCACACTTTTCACTTCTTAATTTTTTACAATTTTCATACACATGATACAAAAAAGAAAATGGTACTGGTGGCACGTGTCATTCTTAGACTATACAAGAAAATATAACAAAGAAGTTATATCAACAACTAATCCAAGTAAATGAACTTCTTCTAACCTCTGCACGTGTGCCAAGTTGCCCCATATATGGGGTAGGCTGGCACATATGATGGGGTAGGTAGGCACATAGTACAGCCTGATTTATTATTATTGTCAAAAATATTCCAGGGCAGCGTGAATGATGCTAAAATATTTAACAGTTAACAACATAATGAAACTGATTTACAGTCCGTACAAAACTAAGGACAAACATTACAAATTACATTGGAAAATGAAAAGCGGTAGAGATATATATGTCCACAAAACCTCAGAAATTTTCATCAGATACATCCGACTTGCAGTTGGGACAAATATATCCCCAGGAAACGCCAGAAGTTCATTTTTCATGGGCCCACATTTGGCACTGGGTGCATTGAACCCATATTTCCCCCGCTACACTATTGCAGTATGTGTCCATGGAAACCAAACAAAATGTTTCGCCACCATTTTCGTCTGAGCAGTCTGTCTGAATTTTGCTCACTATTTTGCTCTTCTTCATAGAATCTCTTTCAGGGTTATGAAAAGGCGTCTCTTGCTTCGCTTCTGATGTTCTTTTTCCTTTTGTCACTGGTCTCAATTTCTGCGCATCTCGGAAGGCTGCTTTCACCGGCATATCAGTCATGATTGCTGTACATCTTTTGTTTGTAGTAGCGTTTGCTTTTAGGAAAAGTACGGACAAGTTCAGGAGTCAAGGACGTGCTTGAGGAAGGATTTGCTTTGGCATATGTTCTTTTGGAAGGACCTGCTTCGGGAGAATGAATTCTTGAAGGGTCTGGTCCTGCAGACCCATCATGTTTAATGTTTCCGATGCTGCAGTGTCTGTGGCTGGAGCTGGTCTGTCTTACATAGGAGAACAGAAACTCCTCATCAACAAAGATATCTCTGTTGTAGGGAAAAATTCCAGTGGCCAGGTATCCAGCCTCGATATTTGCAGGAGTACCTGTAAAGTTGAGAGACATGTTGATAATTTCAGGTAAATAGTAAATCGTCATCTTTTTTCCTGCATGGTTTGTGATCCATGATTCACGTGCACGACTGACATAGGTTTAGTGACCCACAGACACTCCTGTCAAGGGGCTGCAGCTTGTGACTAAAATGAGGTGGGAAGGACAGAACTGTCACACCGTCTTCCTTACAGCAATCGAGTGCAACATCTGACAAATGCGAATCATGACTCTCCAAAGCAGCACTACTGGTCGTTCTCTTTAAGTTTTCACATGGGGAAAAAAATGTTTCACAGACTTCACAAATAATTCCGCCTGCATCCATGCAGGACGACTACCATCACCTTGAATCTCTGCAGGAACACCATCCAAGAAATGGGCACGAAATTTCACCCTAGGGGAAATAGAACATGGCGGCAGTGTGTTTCCTGCCGCTGAAACCTCCAGGGCTGAAGTTGTTAATTTTCCAGGTTCAGCGGACATCAGTGTCTCTATGTATTTGCAACCACGGCGCGCAATAACTCTGTCATATATCTGCACCGTTTTTATACCCGTTTCGTCCATGTTCCATATGTCGCCCGAACCAAGCCGCAGACGACCAAACACTTCTTTCGGATTTATAAAAGAAAAGCATTAACATCAGTCTTGTTAAGTTCTACTGATGCTTGTTGCCTCAGGTTTGTGCAGTGAATCAGTCTTACGCTTTTTCAAGAACTTCGCAAACCATTCTCTGCCTGCCACTTTTGTATCCCTCCAACCTTCGAGGATATTTATATTTGACGCCATTGCGTACTCAAGAGAAAACTTTCTCACCTCCCTTGCAGACAAGCCATAGTAGATGTCTGATGCCATTTACAATGATTTCTCTGAGTTTTCTTAATCACCATCAGTGAACGAACTCGCAGAAATTACACTTATCCTATTTTTAAAAATTAACATTTTAAAGCCTAGCGGTAACTTTACGTACCACCAGTTTTAACATTAAAAAATGCTGCGTGGTTCTCACATTGTGTTTATGTGTTTTGTACGGATCTCAGAACAAACAGCAACTTTTGCCTTATAAAACATTAAGAGACTGGTTTTTATAACCGAAGTGGAGAGTGTTTACAGCGCGGTACGCACTGAGTCCTTATCTAAAACAGATACGCTTCGTCTTTAAAGGGTTAATGAGAAATATGGTGAAAGATATAAGAACATTTTACTTTATGTAGCGACCCATTTATAAAAAATAAAACTACGGAGCACTTTTGATTTATTTCCCTGTTCATTTATACCATACAGCAGAAACACACGTGAACTCAACTGGCGAGTTTTCTTGTACTCAGTACTGAAGGTCGGATTCTGTGAAATTCCGTATATCTTCAAAAGCTCTGCTGCAATATGTCGTTGGAGAGAAAAACGGGATTCCAAAATCTCTTGCTAACTTCTAATCGACCTATTTTCTATTCTGGCTGCCCTAATGGCTCGAAGAACTGTCTCTGGGGCAATGTTTGCCATTTCAGATTTCCTTTTACACGATCTTGGCATAATTATATTTCCTTAAACAACATTGAAATGATGAAAGTAATAAGGATCGTACAGAATACTGCACTGTTGACCGCGGAGTAAGGTGGCACGGTGAGCCAACTTGCCCCGTAGCAAGTGTGCCAACTAGACCCAACACGAACTTTCAGTTTTGAGGTTAGTTTCCTCTGAGATTAAATGCACAAGGAACTCTGTTATTTCTCAGTCATATTGCCATATATATACTACGTAACTACACGCTTTTAGTTCAGATAAATCCCTAGCAACCTTCTCAATAATACGGATTTACCAAACTGTTGTAAAATTACTCGGCGTTGTGCAAAACACATACAATGAAATTTTGCTTCCGATGCAGCTGTCAGCACATTGCCACCTAACTTCCCTCCAGTGAAAGATGTAGCTCTTCATACTGCCCCACAGGTGTTGCGCTCTTACAAAGGAGAGGCGAGATATTAACGTTGTGCAAACTTACCCGTGTAGCCAACTAAACCCGGTCTCCCGTATCGTTTTTCCTGACGTGTACTGCACGTACTGAGCGACAGAATACATGAAAAACGTTGCAAGAACGAAAAAGCATCTTGTCAGTTGTTCAAAGGCTCCTAGCTGCGTAAAAGTAAAATCTGCACCTCTGTTAAGTGCGGGAAGTGATGCAGCAAGCGAGCCATCAACTTCTTCTACGGTGTTACGGTTTAAAAATAGCAAAATTCGCAGTTTCTGTACTACATACGCCTCCCACTTCAGAAGATACGGACAGAAGTTTCAGTACATACAGCATTGTACATACAGCCCGCCAAAAGAAAGAAATTAACTCAAGAAAGATCTGGCAATTTCAGAAATGAGAACCAACTAAATGCACAATTTTGTATTATTTTATTGTATTTTATTCATCATATTCCCTCCAACATGTTTTGGCGAGCTGCCATCTTCAGGGAGGATACATCACTTTTAATACATAAAACACTTAAAAGATTACAATGTGCTGTTCATGCTATTATTAAAATCTTGAAATGTTCAAATCCTCTAAATTTTTTGTACGTTATTTCCCTATTCTTGCATAATTATGTTACAATAGAGAAATAACCTACAAACAATTATGCAAGAATAGCGAAATAACCTACAAAAAACTATGCAAAAATAGAGAAATAACCTACAAAAATTTAGATGATTTGAACATTTCAAGATTTTAATAATAGCATGAACAGCACATTCTAATCTTTTAAGTGTTTTATGTAAAAAAAGTGATGTATCCTCCCTGCAGGTGGCAGCTCGCCAAAACATGTGGGAGGGAATATGATGAATAAAATATAATAAAATAATATAAAATTGTGCATGTAGTTGGTTCTCACTCCTAAAATTTATTTTAATGCCAGATGAACAATATAAGAAAAGAGCTGGCAAGTTGACTTATGTTCATAATGTGAGACTTTTAAGAAATGCTGGTGACTTGCCGTCCGTCCAACCCGGACATCGCCGGGGAACAGTCTGTCAAGAACAAGAAGAGCCAGAAAATAAGAGTGAAGAAGACTTTGAAAACACGACGCAGCTACTATGCAGACGACACGAAGGGATTTGGAAAAATCATCACATTCTTCTTCTTTCTGAATATATTTTGAAATACGGCTGTAATTCAATAAAATGTAACAGTGCAGCCGATAATACAAGTGTATATAGGTAACTTATCAATATAATGGATACACTAAACAAAATAAACATGATTAGTACAGTATATCGAATATTTTATTGTTCCTCCTCGAACCGTTGTACTTCTACCAACATGTTTATTTTGCTCAGGCCCATCGAGAAAAGAGAAAATCTCTATAGAGTACATTACTGATTATGCACAACAGTAATATGTTACGGTAACGTAGTTACGTGTTTTCTGACAGGGAAACAGAAAATTCTCAAAAAAATTCTCGGGTCGGAGAATATTCTCGGGAACATTCTCGCGTAAGATTATTCTCGAGAATTTTACATCACTAGCCACGTTTAGGTGTGGACACAAAATACTGTACACCATCTACACGCGGACAGTCCGCGTAAACTGTCTGCCGACAATGCACGCGGACTGTCCGCGGCCATCGTACGTAGGTGTGGACAAGGCTTAAGGCTGAAGTTGCGCAAACCGTATCTGCCTGATAAGCAGAACACGTCTGATAAGATAACACAATCCACAGGTGAAGAAAGTGCTTCGAATGGAACACATGGTATCGTCCATACGCTAACACGCCGAGGAGAATTTAAAAATATAGACCGTTGGCCAGGCATTGCCCCCTCCACGGAGCAGAATTAGGCAGCTAGTCAAAATACTGCCTGAATTTTATGGTACCCACGTGTACCCGAATGTTCGTAACTGCATTTAGCACAGCCCACTTCTTGCCCTAGTCTGAGCCAAATCAGTTCAGTTAACATCTTCTTCCCATGCCATTTACTTAGGATTCATGTCAATACCAGTGTCCCTTCTATGTCTAGGTCTCTCAGTATGTCTCCCACTTTCAGATTTATCCACTTCATTTTGTATGTATTTCCCATATTTTCTATGTGTGTTACATACCCCACCTACCCCATCCTCCTTTATATGATCACTATAAGATATGGTAAAAAATATAAATGCAATTTTATCAATTCTTCAGTTGCTTCCTCTCCCTTAGGTCCAAACTTTTAACATTCTCCTCAGCAGTCTGGTACCAAACATCCCTTCACTTTTTCCTCTAAGCGAAAAGAGTTTCAGAACACAACGAAACAAACAAAATTATATTTCCGTATAGTCTGATCTGCACATCTTTCGACAGCAGACGAGAGCAGAACACATTCCAAACTTATGGCCACCTGTCTCATCAGCCAATTCACATTACAGACCATTGGTTGTCGAACTTTTTCCCGCGACTAAAAAACCGCCAGTAACTTTGGCCTAGAGAAGCGAACACACCCTGCGCACTCGGCAAATATACCCGTACCTACAGGGCAAACAGTACTCGTAACTACTCAGAAAACAATACACGTACCTACGCAATAAGCTACCCGCACCCAATCAGCAAACAGTACTCGTACCTACTCAGCAAACAGGACCCGTACCTACGCAGCAAACAGTACCCGTACTTACGCAGCAAACAGACGGTTCTAGCTTGGATTGCGATCACGCGTTTCAGTCTTTGCTACAGACGTTTTCGAGTCCACGAGAAGGAAAATGTAATCACACAAATGTAACACTATCTCACATATCTAATCTGGAAACCATACAATCGTGTATACATGTACGTGAACGCACAAGTGTGCTACCAATTCAACTTTGAGCTCTTGCGAAAAGTTCAACTGGGCAGGCATGTATTGGAATCGGGCACATCTTAAAAGTTCGTTTGATCGCAGGCAGAAGCAATTTGCTTTACAGGAAAAATGGACTATAAACTTTCACAGTAAAGGTGAATACCCTGCTCAGTGGACAACTGACTGTGGACCAACTTACAGTTCAGTGTTGAAGGCAAAACTGATGTCATACAAACCATTACATAACAATAAGTAGAAAAGGTGTAACACGTAACAAAACGTGCCAACGATCAGGCCTACCCGTTCTTTTAATATTATCAAGCAAGAATTTCAAGTAACAAATATTCAAATATTCGGTTCCTACACTGAACACATTGTGTCTCCATTAGCCTATGACGACAGATCGGTTACAGCTGCAAGATATGCGGAAAATACGTACACACATTAATGAACAATTGCGAATACAAAGTCAAGAAAGTAAAGATAAATAGGTACAGGTGGACGGGGCTATGCCCTCTAACAACTAGCCATTAAAATGTTAGCTGTCCCACGAACCGTGCACCAGAACTGAACTCACTGAAAAATCATAAGTATCATAATAATGTATAGGGGTAGTAACAGCTGTTTATAGTCAGAATCATACGAAAACACAAAAATGTACCTACGTGAAAAATGCAGGTTTCTCACGTTAAAGCAGGTGGTATATATAGTTACCAATGGGCTTCAAATAGGGTCAATAACAGGGAAGTGTCATGCACGCTGAGATGTCCAGCACACAGACTATCTTCTCTGAAGCTGTATTGAGCTTTCAAAAGGGAAATTACAAGACAGTACGCAATCAGGTCATGACCGCTTCCTTTGAAATCCTTTCCGATTCATTACTCATCCCACCATTCGACCCTGCACGGTGTTAGTTACTTACGTCGAAAATATCGGCTAACATAGAGGAACGTTTTCATCAGAGGATAATTGCACTGTAATTACTACCAGTATAGGCTTCCTGAGATCTTTAGCTCTTCGTGTATCGAATATTCATATTCTGGGGGAAGAAACGCTTTGCAAGCTCACACAAAAAGGCTCGACTTCTGCGCTGTGTAATCAATGCTGTCGAGGCTTAGTGAGCGATGGAACGCTCACGCAGGTTCGCGTTTCTCCATGTGATCTTCCGAACTGCCTCTCAACGTCCATTAAAAATGTATCGCTCTGGTCTTTCCGGTGGGAACTGGTGACAGAGACAGACTCATACGGGAGTAAACAGTTTAAGTACGGCACGCCGGAGGACGTCCTGCTGGCAGCGGCAGCCTCCTGTAGAATTTCCAGCAATGCCAACACATTAAGTCACGCGCACCTTCACATTCCAAGGACGCTAAAGGAGAAGAAGATGCAGCAAGCTCCTACTGAAGACGCGCTATCTTCCCACTTCATTTGTTGAATCCGCATTTGCAAATTTTGCGAATAAAGTGAGACAATATTAGTATCTTTATATCGAATTATTTCAAATTCGCATACAATGCGGCTGCACTGTAACACTAAGTTATTACGAATCAAAGAGAGAACAACATAAGAGTACTGCAATTACAAACAATTCTCGGCAAAAGACTGTTAATGCGATGGATGGCACTGCACTTCACTTATAATCCTTTGGAAGTCAGGATCGTAATCTGACAGTGCCAAAAGTCACGTAGGTTAGCATCAGGAAGGCGGAATCTACACTTTTCTTTTACGATGTTCATTATTGAGTCATCGACTAACACACGTAGGCTGATGCAAAGTACGGTTTAGCCTTGACTGCAGATTTTTTTTAGCAATGGATACTGTGCGTGGTATGCCAATTTCCAGAAATGTTTACGTAAATTGTGAGTCGTTAGGGTTAAATTGTTCTGTGGTTTCAAAATTTATAGTTCTAACCCTTCAACATTTGATAGCTTTGGCAACGAAACTAACGTCCAGAGTACTGAACGGATTTACATAAAACATGATAAGAGACTCGATTTCATGAAGCTGTGCAGACCTTACTGTGAATACACATTGCTCGACTGTTCCAGATGTCCAGTATATAACTTGGAATCAGAATTGCATTCCGTTACAATAACTGCCATATATGGAAACATCAGCATTTGTTATCGAAATGAGAATTCCAAAGTATAATTTCATTTTAACGGCTTATTGCACTAATCATGTCCGCCACATGTCTATCCCGCCTTGAATTTCAGCGTTCAACATATTAAGTTTCTGGGTGACATCAGTAAGGCAGACAGAAACTGTTAAACCACGACCAGCCATTCAAGGAATCAACAACCGAGCCACCTTACTTCAGTTTATGACATTACGTCCGAGTACTGGACTTCGACATTCTCCAAACACTGTCTGGAGCGCCTGTGTTGCAATGCCGCTGTTCTCATGGAGCTTACGATTTTTGTCACTGTATCCACAACATGCTCAAATGGAACAATTTTAGCGCAGAAAACTTCTAGGTGTATAAAACCATGACAAATTTAGAGAATGATTCTTTGTCCTTGCACAGGGCAATAAATCCATACTTGCTGCCTCACAGCCGGAGTTCCATCAGCGGTATTAGAAGACAACCTATTTAATGGCATGTCTATTGTAGCATGAAAACTTTTAATGCCGGGTATACTGTATATCTTAAACTCTTATTCAAACCGTACGCGCTGAAAGCCGCAAATCATACACAGCAGACATCATCTCTCATTTATTCGAAGAGCCAATGACAAAAGATTTAGCGCCAGAAATGAGAGGCGCTTCTTGTATTAATTCGCCATTTTAAAATGACGTATTTTGGGGGGTGTGGGGGGGGGGAGACAAGGACATGGGATATTATAAAGGAAGCACTGGCCAAACTGCTGTATTTTCCCCAGTGTTTCATGACAATCTATGCTTGTCAGGCTAATTTCGCTCTGAAGTCAATCTTATTTTCCCTGAGTTCACTACGAGGTAACAAATTTTCGTCAAAAGAACTGTGATTTGTTTTAAAATGCCCTTCAGTATTGCATCTTATCAGCTGACCACAACAGCCGCAGAAAAGACGAACTGCATTTCCCTTAACTTCAACGAAAATTTATTTTTCCTCCTACTCGTCTTGGAAGTCACAAAGACGTGGCTTTTACTTTAATGGAAAGTCAAAATTCCACAAGTAAAAACACCATTAATATATAACCACAAACAAATGCGAACGAACACGTGCAACATTTCTACTTTCCCTGACTAACTATTTCAACGGTAGGACTGCAGCGCTCCTGATGCACAACTGGGGTAGTGGTGGGTAGGGTTATGCGTGGCGGCTGATGATGGGTATGTTGCCAGGGCTTTTGAGGTATCACTCACAGCCGTAACATGATTTTCCAAAGGTGTGAATAAATGTCTAATTTTTTGTTAGAAAATAAAGGTAAAGACGTCCGCTCCCCAGTCATACGGGAGCACATGCGTCCGCTTGGTCTGTTTGACGACGCCACTTCTAGCCTCTTTAGTCACATCAACGTGCCTAGGAACGGTAGCTATAGATTAGATGTCATTTTTCGGTTTAAAGTTCACCTACATATTTTGGGCATCCCTTCGCACCGGAGATTCTCGATACTAGGCTCTCTTTTAATTTCCTGGGCGATCCGTGCCAGGGGAAATGCAACCGATATCGTGTGTGTAGCATGACAACAGGGTCCAAACGTTACATTTCAGACTGTTTCATGAACACCACTTCCACAATTACAGAAATATACTTAAAGAAACTTTATACTACTCACATTATAAAGACCATTTGAGTTTCAACCGGCAATTGCTAAAAAAATGAACTTCGTCAAAAATGGGTAACACGAATAGCTTCAAAAGATGCTAAATTCCATGGATTAACAATAAGCACTAAGCAATGGTGATAACTAAGAGAAAATTTGTGTTCGGTAATTTTCATAATTTACAAGTCAAGAAAAGAATTATTTATGAACTATCTTCAACACGTACAGCCCCACACACTTGAGGCCACAGGGGTATTACACAAAGAATAAATGACTTAAGCTTACAGAGCATTAAGCTCATGTAAATATCGGTACACATTATTTACAAATTCAGCTGCTACGTCACAACAAACACAATGTGTCCTCATTACAAACAGCAGATTACCAACGCTGTTCCAGCTACTTGGCACAATGAAGATTATGACGTTCTGCGATGTGTTTTCAGTTTTCTATCACTCTACACGGCTTAACATCACATAATACAGCGTGTTCATAATCGGTTTTTTTGTATGGATAAGTACACAGTGCGGGACCAATTCAAGGCACATTTATGTTAAAGCGTGTGGCACATAATTACCCATCTGCCTCTGAATATAACAAAGATTACGGTCAACAGCTTACTACTAAAAAATTTCTTGATTACTACATTTTCGACAAAGGAAAATCCGCCTTTTATTGTGTCAAGTTTATGACATTTTCGTAGGTGACAACGTGTGCGTGATCATGAACAGCGGAGACCTTTACAGCTACTACGTCCGGTTTCACTATATGTAATAAATTTCCCAAACGAGTCTCCTTTCAAATACACTACCACTCCTGGAACGAAGGAAGAGAAAACTGTAAAAACATCACGCTCCAATTCAGAAGACCGCAGAACACAGTTCATTTCCATTTTCACGTTCTGCTGATATTGTTTTCATAAGTGTTACGAGCTGTGTTCTTGGATGAGAGGCACGAATACTTGAGTGATCCGTGCTGCCACAGCGTCATCATTCTCATGTCTCCGCCAGCAATCATCGTGATGAGTCACAGACGGCCGAGTAACGGCAAATCCTCCCATCTACGCCTAGGTCTTCCAAGTAGACTCTTTCCCCTAGGCCTCCCCACCAAAAAACTGTATGCACCTCTCCTGACCCCCATACATTCCACATGAGCCGCCCATCTTATTCGCCTTGATTCTGTCACCCGAATATTTGGCGAGGAGCACAGATCTAGTATCACCTGACGCCCACGCCTTCAAAGTATCTAGAATGCATTTCCACTACTGAACCGGGATGTCTGGACATCGATTCCTGCCAACAGATATTCACTTGGACACTACACCGACAGTCTTGTTTTTTTTTAAGTAAATAAGCCGCCCTCTTCCCAATCTTCAATTTTCAGGAAAACTCTCGTACAGAACGTATTTATCTTTGTGCGCGATTATGAGGCGCATCTCCACCCCAATATTCCATACGACGAACTAATAAAGAACTGTCGTCTTACAGCAGGGCAAATACAGTACTTCGTGGACAACAGTTCTGCCCGACTCAGCCAGGTTGGGAGCTTTGCAATTCAAACCCGTATGATTACAGCCCACACTGTGGGAACTACCTCATGTTGCAGACTCCTACTTCAGACGCCCAACAGTCGTTCAGCTACCGGGACTCAAGAAATTTCCCGCCTCTTATCAAAGCCTGAACTTCATAACCGTGTTCAAAACAGTCCGCCACCGGTCCATGTTCTGAACCGGGTGAAAAATCCTCCACAGCTTATTTCTTTCGCATCCATTTTAATATCTGTCCTCCTATCTTCGCTTAGTCCTTCAAAGTGCCCTCTATCCATGTTTTTCGTCCAAAACATTGTGTGCATTTCTTCCTCTCCTATGGATATCGCATTCCCACTCAATCACACTGTTCTTGATCTGATCATTTCCATTACCATGCAGTGAAGAGTACAAAAAATGAAACTCCTCATTATGCAAACTCCTCTACATTCCTGTTACTTCCTCTCTTAGGTACGCAGTCTTGAACTAAACCAGCCTATACGCTACGAAATACTGTACAGGAGAAAAGTCCAGTTGCCCCTACCCTTAATTAGGTACCACGCTATGAGGGCGTATGACGCAGTAAGAGTACATCTCCTGGTAGTCATAACCTCGGCACTACCTTGACGTGAGGGTTCAGCTTCACATCTCGGCTAATTTAACCCCCTGGGAAAGAACCCGTTTACTCAGTAAATAGGGGACTGGGCCCCCCAGCAGGTCTGGACGCTTGCTGGCGTGCCATTCTACAGCAGTTACTAAGCACTCGCCTCAAGTCTAGTAGTATCATAATCGTGCTTTGGCGTAACAGAATAATGCTCAAGTAATGCAGCAAAGCACCAGTACCAAGGGGAATATGAAATTTGCGACGAAATGTGACATCGAAATGCGATACGCAAAAAAGCCTTCCTCCAATTGGATTTCGCGAATTTGCGTAGTATGAAGTCTGAAAGATTCTTCCTACGAAAACGATATCCCAAAAGCGTGTCACTTATACTCACAACTTCTAACATTACTTCATTACCATGGCTAGAGCTTTCTCAGTTAGAGAAGACTCGTACACATTTCTAGTCACATTTTCTCCTACTAAGCGAAAATATAAACATCAAAATGAATACTGCTGGCTACTCTGATGTGAAGCCGCGAGGTCTGGTACACATTTACCAACGCTTCCAAGGAATGTGCTGCCTCCTTCTGGGGAATAAGACTTTAAAAGTGTATTTCATGCAAATCTAATCCAATGCTCCATATTAATGCTGTACGTGGACCTAAGCGATAAAACGAGGGATTACGTCCAAGGTGTAATAAGGAACAGTATGCGAACGGTATTGGGGGGGGGGGGGGTGCGAGCGCGCAAGTGCGCCGTAAATATAATCCCTTCTTCTTACTCCTCCTCCTCCTCACCCTCCGATTCTTCGAAATCGAGGGCTGAGTGCTACACATTTCTCGCTTTCACAGATTCAACAAAATGGGCAATGTACGTACAAACATAACACCGAGGCGCGTTCGCGTAACCACTGTTCCCGTGAAAAGCAATAAATATTAAATACTATGAGCGTGTGCCCGGCAAGAAAAACAGATCTTTCATGCGACATATATTGTCACCTTGTCCTGTCTGGCTCTACCATATATTTACACGCTATCTAATTAACAGCACGAGTTTCAGAAAGAATTACTGAACATAAAATGTGTTTTCTGATTTTCTCGACAACTCCTACCTGAAACATTTCTCATTATACGAAGAATTCAGCGAGATATTATCATAAATATACACAGTTCTTAATGTAAACTACCCATTCTTGTCAGATTTTAATTAAACTTGAATTTTCTTGACATTTTCGAGAAATCCCCAAATACCAAATTTCATGAAAATCCGTCCAGTGGGAGCAGAATTGTTTCATGCGGGCGGGCGGACAGACATGACGAAGCTAATAGTCGGTCTGCGCAATATTGCGAACGCGCCTAGATACTGCCATCTACTTCTGGATCTTTCCACGTTTGTGTCCCCTCTGAGATTATATACGGGTTCCACCTTCGGTAAACTACAATCGTGCCTCCTATTTACACATGTCCAGTGTGACAACTGTGGCACGATTAATACCACCAAAACTTAGAACGTATCCGACAAAAGGAGATCCAGATGTTGGCACTTCCTGTGACTTACAGACCAAGATGTACGGGGTAAGGCACTTCTTAAAATGATTACAATCGCTAAGATGGTAAAGAAACTATCCACCTTGTATGGGCCCGAAGGTTCATTACCATGTTCACAAGAGGGCACCACTGGTCCCTATCCTCAGCCACTTCAATTCATACCCCCACAACCCACATCGGTCAGATCAGCCGTAACAGCAATTCCCAATTTTGCTTACCCCCACCCATGCAGAACTTCAGACTTCCCAACCAAAATTCTGTACACATTTCTCACCTCCCCGTGCTCACTATACAACATACACCTCATCCTCGGTGACAAAAAGAAAGCAACAGTAATACCTCAAGGGTACGTATAATTTGTAGCTCCTCATTAACCAACGCAAACTTACCCAGCCTCGAGTACTTTAATCTCTAAACACCGTTAACTCAATGTCCATTAAATACGGCGCGTGCGCGCACGCGCACACGCGCGCGCGCGCGCACACACACACACACACACACACAGAGGAACGGACAGTTCCACCATACAAGCTATCAAGTGCATTAACAACGCTCTATAGCCTGGACGTTCACAAAACCATCTTTTAATTCAAATTCAATCGTAAGTTTTTGAACCTCTGTAAAAGAGAGGTCTCCATTAACAGAAGCACGAGACTTGAAATAAGAGCCATGGAATTTTGACAACAGTGAATTGCATAATTTATGAGCCATACTGCAAGGAGTTTGTAATTGTGGTGAATGTGAACTGAGAGCGTTGCATGAGAAGCGTGCAGTGGAAACGTGTGACTTAAGAACTCAGCATTATTTACAGCAAAACTAACAGAACATATGCGACGTACCAGGGACTTCAGAATTACCTAAAATTCATGCACAATACGGTACATAAAAATTCACTTTCTGCTCACAGTACAAAAACAGCCCCGTCTCCATTACAAAGACAAAACGGTTAGTGCTGTTGAGGAAAACACTCGCTCTTTATTGCGACAATCACACGAAACAGATACACGACACTGTGTGGTCAAAACATTAAAAGCAGGTGCCACACACAGTAACTACTGTTCCTTGTAGGTCGGTAACAGCACTGCAGCACCGACATGTCGCCCGTCACAATTCCAAAGCTATTCACCAGGTGTGGGTAACAGCTGACGCAAACCCCCACCGACCTTACTCGTGGATGCAAACGAGTAACCCAGCCAAGCTAGAATCATCATTGAGTACTCCCCCGGGAGTTAAATGGGGTCAGTCAATCACAGTCGAAAGATAATGCTGTCAAAGGGAGCACCAGACACCTCTACTACATACAGCCAAGGCTACACTCAGGCCACAGAAAGAGTTTCCATAAACGATGAGATTCCGGCTCTCAAAGCTCCTCCCTTCTACTGCTGTATTCCCTTCTAGCACACTTTGGTCTACGTCAACATGCCCGAAGCGCCTGCTGGTAGTGACCATCACCACACATTTATGAAACGGGATCACTCAGTCGGAACAGCGACTAGGCGACTGACAAATCAGAGTTCGATTCAAAGCAGAGGCTACAGATGATCATCCTCACCACAGTGTCCAAACCGGCGCTTAGGCTCGCCCGTTCTCTCCCCCGCAGACAAGGCAACGTGAAGCCGACCACTCACGTACATCTACCGCCGAAGTTAAGAATTGGCGGGGCTATACCTTCAATCCCTCAAATGCCTTCACGGCACACAAACAATTATATCGTTGAAAGAAAGTGTGAAGTTGTCTCTGTACACGCAATAAGGCGTATGGGTGGGGTGGATGTATAGTCCCTCATTCATGACATCGGCATTAGACGGAGGTGTAATCAATGTCGCCCCCCGGCCGCTTTACTCCTGGTGACAGCACCCCCCGAATACACTGTGGGTCCTACTAGAGCCAGTATGGAGACTCTGGAGAACTGAAATAATTCTCGGCCCCGACAGGAATAGAACCAAGATTCCTTGGTATCTCAAACAATAGTCAAGTCGCTACACTCGCTTCCCAACTTCTAAGTGGTACAAAATCATGAACTCAAAGAAAGGTGGTCTAACTTCGGAGTGGAGAAGTGAATCTTTGTTTTCTTGTCCATGAAGCGGGCGGAAACACGTGATGATAAGACATGCGAACTTCATTTCATATTTCAACAAGCCACAACTCAACTTTCCAACACCACTGGTCAACTCAGTGCACAGTTCAATAATTATCTTCTAGGTAGAATCATTCCCAACTTGGTTGGGCAGCATACTTCACGAAGGGAACTTTGCGAACAATACTGTACCCTCCACCGGAGCCTCTGCTATAGAAATACAGACGAAGTGCTGTGACACTTATCAAAGTGGCAAGTGTGTGACGTCTCTCCAGCCAACAGGGTTGTGCGGATGGATGAAACTTCGTACATAAACACGCTGGTAACAATTATGTCCATTAAACTTTACCAAGATATGCTAACAACTTGGCGATTTATTACCTGAATCGCAGACATGTATCAAATACTACTGTTGTTGAATATTAGGATAAACCCCACTGAAATATCAAGGGCAAAATTTTTGGTGTTTACATAAAAAATTTGTGAACATGCCATAATCCCTGTGTATTTCGGTCAGTGTGGTGACTAGGCTAATGGAGGGAAGACCGAGGAACCGAGGTTCGGTTGCCGGCAGAAGTAACAGACATTTCTCTCTTCCAAAGGGTCCCACATCGTCTCTCGAACCACTCACGACTACTCGTCTCCATTTGGCGCCGAAGTTAACAACGCGACGAGCTGTCCCTCTGCTCCCACACATACCAAGCAGTGGAACTTGAGTAGGTACAGCAATATCCTCATCTTACAAAAACATACTTCGTCATTCATATGCAACCTCCGTATGCTAAAGCAGTTTGCAATCAATTTTAATACAAAATACAAACTCTGTCACCGACTTGCATACTTGTCCAGCAACGATACTTAACAACACACCTTCAAGCGGAGTCTGCTGTTATCATTTCCTGTTCCTCTCCCCAAATCCCTCCAACCCGGTCACCTTCTGCTACTGAGACGAAAGTCACATGTATAAGGAAAGGGTCTGCAGCCATCCTGTGATCCTGCTCCTTTTACATACAGAGGGAAATGAAATTCGCACACAATTTCTCCAGAGTGATAATCCCCTTTTTAAGTACGTCGAAAATGTCATACATTTGTTCTGAGACGTTCAGTTTTCGAGAGACACGTCACTCTGAAATGGGGTAACACAGCCCTACTTCTGTCTTCTTTGCCACGACCGCAAACAGCATTGTTAGACGTGCTCAAGGCACACAACACAAAGCAGGGCTTAACCGTGATCGCATGATCATGGAATACACACACGACGAATAATACTGCGACATGCTCCTAACCACAGACTCCTGTAATAATGGACGTGGTACCGCTGCACGAGAATGCACGCTACGCTATCCTGGTCAATATCATCCAGGCGCTACTGTGTCGTGGAAGAAGTTGCGTCTCCGTCACGCAGGACGTACGGCACTTGCATATGCAGGTTGCCCACGGCCTGTACGGACACCAGCCCAAGGTGTGTTCCACTGACTGCAACTATGAACAAGAGCCGTAGAAAAGATCACGCAATATCCCAGCACATATATAGGGGTGTCCCAATCGAGGGTCCTGAAATTACTTCTTGACTATCAAACGAATCCACAGAATTCCTAGCGGAGTGACACTTGTTTCCATATGATAGTCCGGTATAAATGCAATGTTGTGGCTGGCAACAACAAGCTGCGGATGACCTGTGATAGACGGAGCGTGTTTCATGCGTAAGGGTGCGTTCAACATCCACAACAGTCACATCTGGGCACGGAACAATCCTCATGTTATCAAGTCCGCTTCGGCGTGAAATTGTGGGCTGGCATTCTTGAGAACAGTGTCGCGGCCTCTGCCTGCTACATGAAAAGCAAAGTGCCCAAAGACATCGACATTTGCTGGAAACTATTCTACAGGCGTTGCATAAGACGTGTTTCTAGCTGCGAGGCAGAGGTTGGGTTCAGACACGACGGAGCTCCTGAACATTATGGGGAAGACGATCGGCAGTGGCTCAAAACGAGATATCCAGGAAGGTGGACCGGAAATGAGGGAAAATTGCATGGCCTCCTCGGTCAACGCATCTAATTCTTACGCATTTTTTCATGTGCAGCCACCGGAAGAAGCACGTTTACACAGTCCCACCCCGACCTACCGAAGACCTACGGCCAAGAGGTGAGGCAGCTATGACAAAGGCGATGCGAACGTCTCAGGGCGTGTACCGAGACAATGTGCGGCATGGTACCGTCTATCCTGAAATGGCAGCACGCCGCGAACACCTCTTGTAACCACAAGATGCCCATGTTTTGACCACCTGGTATCTTGCGCAACGTATCAGGATACATGTTTTACGATGCTTTCGAATAAGCTTTTAACAAGGAATCGCACTAGTGTGAGCTGGTGGGCTATTTTTTTCTGGCTCAATATAAAGGCATATGATTATTACACGAAGTAAAAGCAAATTCCCTTTTTAACTACTGCACTGAAACAGCCTCGAAAAGAGCTGCTGCCTTAAAGAAAGTGGTCGCTGGGAATACCTTGGGGTACACAGAATAATATTAAAATGGCTCTTACAGAAACACGATGGACTTGGATGTACTGGATTATCTGGCTCAGTATACAGGATAGTGACGTGCTCTTCTGAAACCCATCATGAACCTTCGGGTTCCACACACTGTGGAGGATTTTTTTTATTACTTAAAAACTATCAGCTTCCCCCGAGGACCCTGCCCCATGAATCTGTACTCTTATCCTCCAGCTGTTAGTCCAGATCGATACACGTCACAGCCATGACTGCGGTCTTCGACGTGAAAACTGGTTTATGACATACAGTGTGCTTGCCAGCATTTTGCCGAGCACCTACAAATATGAAAATTAGAACTAGAAGTCAGACAGTTTCTTTACGAAGAGCGATGTCTTGTTACTACCAGACTTCGAATTCAAGCGTTCTTAGCCAAAGCAGTTCCCTGTCATCAACTGCAGAATATCCAATAAAACTTGCCTTCTTTTTTCCCCAAGAGACGTTTATTTCTTACTGCAAGGGTAAACTAAGCGTACCAAAATTAATTCTGAAATATTCTTCTGCGTATTCTTGAAAATAGAACGTACGACAAATTAAAAAGAATATTAATTAAAGCAGAAACTAAGTAAACGCAGCAGGACGATAAAGTAGAACGAAACCAAACAGCCTACAAACCCATATTCTTCCATTTTATGGCGACAGTTTCATCAAGTGCTGCTGTACGCTGTTAACAACTTACTGCTACATCAATTTTCAACTGCCCTGTTCACACTTTAACGCACAATGGTTACTAAATATACCACCTGCATCATCATTAAACATCTCTATATTTCGTACACATTGTAGTTATGTGTTTCATTTGACTTTCGCAATAAACAGCGATTATTCCCGTCAACAGCACCAGCCGGTTTGTCTCCGTACTGGAGACTCAGCACGTTTACTGTAAAATATGAACTGAATTTTAAACTTCATTTAGTTGCACTTAATTATGTTAAAATATTAGTTCTTCATTTTAATGACGGAACAAGAAGAAAATCACCACACACATAATTTATCCACCTGCTAACAACGCATATCGTGGGGGGCCAGTCAGCCACTCGCGGACGATGGCGGACCCCGAAGTGAAAACAAATTAACTGCCGACCCTACCAGCAGGATTACGCAATTACTCTCCTCTGGATCGTCTCTCCCTTCCCTTATCCTCACCAATAAATAAATCTCACCAAGAGGGCTGCAGAACGTCGACAAAAAGAGGGGAAGTCTGGTAATAATTAACATAACTCCGAGCAACGGGCCCAGCTTCTGTTGCTATCAAGCACAATCTTTATGCTTTATAAAGCAGTGGAATAGGAACAACAGCCCCCATCCTGTTCGTACCCAGACCGTGTTAAATCGACAAACAAAATGAGTAAATTTTAGGGCAGTAAGCATGTCGAGACATTATCTAGTTTCGGAAGAAAAAAAGTGGGTGACGTAGCAAGTGAACGACGCAACAACGTCCACATTTTCACTATCTGCCTTTAAAACGTTTCCCACCAACAGTAAACAATGACACAAATGTGTAGAGTTATGGCAGCACACTGATTAATATACATACCGCTTGCTCTGAACAATAAAATACTGCAGTCTGTCAACATGATGTATTTGTGCGTTCTGTACATTTCTCTCAATAAAGGAAGATTATTTACCTGAATGGTTTTAACCAAATGATCTTTGTAACAGGGACGCATACTGTTTACTGTGCGATGGGAACAGACTTTTTAACGTATTTCCAGGAATTCCGGTCTTGAAGTTAAGGTGCTACAAGGTCCCCCAGCAATTAAGTTTCTGTTTATGTAACAACCGAAATAGAAGCGAATACTCTCATTCGTAGCAACACTTGACTGCTAACTCAATTACCAATCGGCAGTCCTTAATTCAACCTTAACTTAGAATTCCTGCTTTATTCCACACAATCCACGACAAACATACCGAACTTGTAGCGGAGAATGTTACTACCTTGTTAGAAATGTCATGCGACCTTGTGGAAATTCAGCGAAGCTCTGCACGAACGCGCTACCTGCAGCTGTACCCTGAGGACTGTGGTGGTACGTTCCTCGGAAACGTCGATCGATTTCTACCATATTACATGACAGCACATTCCAAGTCGATATCTTCACAGCCACGCTCAAAAGTCGCAAAATCTGCAGTTTATATACCAGCTGATACATCTCTCTTTATGCATATTTATTTACTACAGAAATTCCTGTTGAAAAAGAAAGTGTGACCATTTCCATCTGCAGCTTGGCTTCAACAGTAATCCCTCCTCGGATCCACTAACACATTTAACAGTCCTCTAGGGACCTTCTGAAATCAATATTTCACTCAATATGCGCGTAATGCAAAGTCTTTCGGCACGCGTCGATACTACAGTACGAACTCGAAAACAAGCACACATCACTACCGTTGCTACCATCTGCCCCTTGCGATTCGTAACTATTACCAATGATTCGTATGTGTACAAAACACAGTGCCGTTCGTTCATTCATTTATTAATTCTTCATTCATTCGTTCGTTCATCCATCCATTAATTCGTTCGTTCGTTCATTCCATTCGTTCGTTCGTTCGTTCATTCATTCATTCATTCATTCATTCATTCATTCATTCATAGCGTAGTCTGCCTTGCGACAAGCCCACAGCCTCTTCCAAAGTGAATTTTCCACAGAGTGGGATCCAGTGCGTCCACTTTCAAATTCCAGTACCATTGCTTTTCTTAAGGTCATCCAGTAGCTGCTTACGTCTTCTTCTCCACTATCATCTTCCCGTCCCTTCTACCTATTCTTCCTACGCAGGATGTGACCAATCCAGTTCGCCTTCCTTCGTTTCATGGCATGCATGATGTTCCCTTCGTTCCTGACTATCTAATACGTCTTCATTATTCACAAGACCGGTCCAACTGATTTTCTCCACCCTTTGGCCAAAAACAAAAAACTCCTGGCCACAATCGAACCCCTGTTGTCCGGACCGTAGTAACTTTCACACTGAAAAAGAATGTATTATACAGAGAAAAGAAGACAGTGGCTAAACAAGGGCTCTTTCAGCCTTACTGCCAGACACAAAGATAAACCAATTCCGAATCATAACAATCATTCTCGTACTTAATGAAGCAAGTAACTGGCAGAATTGAATTATATTGCGCCAATGATCAAAGAACGCCTAGTTCTACAGAACCCACTGTTCCGATTCCCTTCTTTCTCCTGTACCCACGGCCCCTTCTCGAAGAAAAGTTATCCAAGCAACATCTGGAAACAGCGGCTCAAAATACATCAAGCTGAGTTGTATTTTGTAAGAGGAAAGCGTCTGTTCAGAAAGAAACATGACTCAAACAGTTTCATACATAAAGCTATACACAATCAACCTTACCAAAAAGCATCATTTATAATGCATATCCAGCACCATTAAGTAGGAATGAAGAGGCGACTGCTGCCTTCTGGAATGTGACGTCGTGCCGTCTGGTATACAAACACCAATGAGATGGACGAATGTGTTACGTTCAACGTCTAGGTACGGCAGTGGAGGATGCAGCCGGTTCGCAGGAAACGCTGACACGTAACTTCCACAACAAACGGCAACACATACCGGATTGCATAGACATTAAAACTTGCGTTCCTTCTTTATTATTAGTTTGTTTCACAATGCTTTCGCACAACGTATATTATACTGCGCGGAATAACAGCGCGATTAATAAACAAATCACAAAAGTGTGTGGAAGTGGTCAGGACCTGTTTTGGTAAGGCGCTTTCATTTGGCTCAATAATTTAAAACATTCTGAGTGCAAAAAATAAACTTTTTCATACTGATTTTGCCACCCATTTTGCCGACCTTTAGACTCGATCGCTAGGGGCGGGCGAACCACAATTCCTCCTCCGCCGCCCCCCCCCCCCCATCATCCATGCCCCTGTTCACAAAAATCTGTCTGAACAGCCCGTCTCAGGGCAGAGATTCAAAGCTAGGAATTCCAGGTAAAGACACGATACTCGGTAAACCCTTGATGTAACAGCGGTTATGGGGTAGACCGGGTTTAGTTGGCTACACGGGTAATTTTACAAGTTTGGTAAATGCGTATTATTGAGAAGGCTGCTTGGGATTTGTCTGAACTAAAAGCATGTAGTTACGTAGTATATATGTGGCAATATGACTGAGAAATAACAGCGTTCCTTGAGCATTTAATCTCAGAGGAAACTAACCTCAAAACTGAAAGTTCGTGTTGGGTCTAGTTGGCACACTTGCTACGGGGCAAGTTGGCTCACCGTGCCACCTTACTCCGCGGTCAACAGTGCAGTATTCTGTACGATCCTTATTACTTTCATCATTTCAATGTTGTTTAAGGAAATATAATTATGCCAAGATCGTGTAAAAGGAAATCTGAAATGGCAAACATTGCCCCAGATACAGTTCTTCGAGCCATTAGGGCAGCCAGAATAGAAAATAGGTCGATTAGAAGTTAGCAAGAGATTTTGGAATCCCGTTTTTCTCTCCAACGACATATTGCAGCAGAGCTTTTGAAGATATACGGAATTTCACAGAATCCGACCTTCAGTACTGAGTACAAGAAAACTCGCCAGTTGAGTTCACGTGTGTTTCTGCTGTATGGTATAAATGAACAGGGAAATAAATCAAAAGTGCTCCGTAGTTTTATTTTTTATAAATGGGTCGCTACATAAAGTAAAATGTTCTTATATCTTTCACCATATTTCTCATTAACCCTTTAAAGACGAAGCATATCTCTTTTAGATAAGGACTCAGTGCGTACCGCGCTGTAAACACTCTCCACTTCGGTTATAAAAACCAGTCTCTTAATGTTTTATAAGGCAAAAGTTGCTGTTTGTTCTGAGATCCGTACAAAACACATAAACACAATGTGAGAACCACGCAGCATTTTTTAATGTTAAAACTGGTGGTACGTAAAGTTACCGCTAGGCTTTAAAATGTTAATTTTTAAAAATAGGATAAGTGTAATTTCTGCGCGTTCGTTCACTGATGGTGATTAAGAAAACTCAGAGAAATCATTGTAAATGGCATCAGACATCTACTATGGCTTGTCTGCAAGGGAGGTGAGAAAGTTTTCTCTTGAGTACGCAATGGCGTCAAATATAAATATCCTCGAAGGTTGGAGGGATACAAAAGTGGCAGGCAGAGAATGGTTTGCGAAGTTCTTGAAAAAGCGTAAGACTGATTCACTGCACAAACCTGAGGCAACAAGCATCAGTAGAACTTAACAAGACTGATGTTAATGCTTTTCTTTTATAAATCCGAAAGAAGTGTTTGGTCGTCTGCGGCTTGGTTCGGGCGACATATGGAACATCGACGAAACGGGTATAAAAACGGTGCAGATATATGACAGAGTTATTGCGCGCCGTGGTTGCAAATACATAGAGACACTGATGTCCGCTGAACCTGGAAAATTAACAACTTCAGCCCTGGAGGTTTCAGCGGCAGGAAACACACTGCCGCCATGTTCTATTTCCCCTAGGGTGAAATTTCGTGCCCATTTCTTGGATGGTGTTCCTGCAGAGATTCAAGGTGATGGTAGTCGTCCTGCATGGATGCAGGCGGAATTATTTGTGAAGTCTGTGAAACATTTTTTCCCCCATGTGAAAACTTAAAGAGAACGACCAGTAGTGTTGCTTTGGAGAGTCATGATTCGCATTTGTCAGATGTTGCACTCGATTGCTGGAAGGAAGACGGTGTGACAGTTCTGTCCTTCCCACCTCATTTCAGTCACAAGCTGCAGCCCCTTGACAGGAGTGTCTGTGGGTCACTAAACCTATGTCAGTCGTGCACGTGAATCATGGATCACAAACCATGCAGGAAAAAAGATGACGATTTACTATTTACCTGAAATTATCAACATGTCTCTCAACTTTACAGGTACTCCTGCAAATATCGAGGCTGGATACCTGGCCACTGGAATTTTTCCCTACAACAGAGATATCTTTGTTGATGAGGAGTTTCTGTTCTCCTATGTAAGACAGACCAGCTCCAGCCACAGACACTGCAGCATCGAGCTGCAGCAACGGAAACATTAAACATGATGGGTCTGCAGGACCAGACCCTTCAAGAATTCATTCTCCCGAAGCAGGTCCTTCCAAAAGAACACATGCCAAAACAAATCCTTCCTCAAGCACGTCCTTGACTCCTGAACTTGTCCGTACTTTTCCTAAAAGCAAACGCTACTACAAACAAAAGATGTACAGCAATCATGACTGATATGCCGGTGAAAGCAGCCTTCCGAGATGCGCAGAAATTGAGACCAGTGACAAAAGGAAAAAGAACATCAGAAGCGAAGCAAGAGACGCCTTTTCATAACCCTGAAAGAGATTCTATGAAGAAGAGCAAAATAGTGAGCAAAATTCAGACAGACTGCTCAGACGAAAATGGTGGCGAAACATTTTGTTTGGTTTCCATGGACACATACTGCAATAGTGTAGCGGGGGAAATATGGGTTCAATGCACCCAGTGCCAAATGTGGGCCCATGAAAAATGAACTTCTAGCGTTTCCTGGGGATATATTTGTCCCAACTGCAAGTCAGATGTATCAGATGAAAATTTCTGAGGTTTTGTGGACATATATATCTCTACCGCTTTTCATTTTCCAATGTAATTTGTAATGTTTGTCCTTAGTTTTGTACGGACTGTAAATCAGTTTCATTATGTTGTTAACTGTTAAATATTTTAGCATCATTCACGCTGCCCTGGAATATTTTTGACAATAATAATAAATCAGGCTGTACTATGTGCCTACCTACCCCATCATATGTGTCAACCTACCCCATATATGGGGCAAGTTGGCACACGTGCAGAGGTTAGAAGTTCATTTTTCTTGGATTAGTTGTTGATATAACTTCTTTGTTATATTTTCTTGCACAGTCTAAGAATGACACGTTCCACCAGCACCATTTCCTTTTTTGTACCATTTGTATGAAAATTGTAAAAAATTAAGAAGTGAAAAGTGTGCCAACTAAACCCGGTCTCCCCTACTTCGTACCGCCTGCTTCATCATCATTAAAAACCGTACGGTATTTACATGCTTGGTATGAATCTCACATTATACAGTGATTATTTACCTACGCTGAGGTCTTTGTGATAAAGACGCAGTTTGTTTACTGTGAGAAAGGACCTTCATTTCCATACACTATAAACGTAATCACCATGTCAACGTCTTCTTTTAATTTCTGCATTGTGCAAGGCGCCCAAAAATTGCGATTCAAAAGTGTGAACAGGTCTACATTGCAAAAGCGCTGCAACTGCATAAACTCCCTTGGACACAACGTTCTTAACTGCTGCAAGACCGGTTCCTTCATATTCTAGTAGTGTGTGTGTATTTCTCGGTCAACATACTGAGACACTTGTTTGAATACACCAAGCGTCATGGCCGGTTGCCTAACCACCATACGCGGCCGTGCATATTGGGTCTGGCTCTGGACCAACTCACAGGATCATTAGACTGTTGTTATCTGCTATTTTTCCACAATTTCATGGCCTTCGTTTTTATCTTTTTTGTATATTACTATGTAGCCATCTCCTTCGTGGCTTGGAGCATTGCCAGCATAGTTTGTGCAGTCTCGAGGCAATCAAACGTATTCGGCGTATATCTTGCTTCAGGGCGTACAGAATGCAAAGCGTGTACTGGATCTAATACAGGTCGGGATAGCGTAGTCGGTAGCGTAGTCGACTCCCTACGGGCTGGACGATAAACAGGGATCGAATCCCGGTAGATGCGAGATCTTCTGCACACGTCCAGACCTGCCCTGGGGCCCACCTAACTTCCTACATAATGTGTACTGGGTCATTCCCCGGAGGTAAAGCGGCCGGGCAGTGACGTTAACCCCCCCCCCCTTCTGTTTTCACTGCAAGTTATAGTGGGATTGCATCAATACTTTTTAGTACCAAATTTCAGTCAAATCCGTCCACTGGGAGCCAAGCTGATACATGCTGAAGGATGGGCACACATGAAGCTAATTGGCGCTTTTCGCGAATATATGCGAACGCGCCAAAAATTGGCCCAACATTTTCAGAGTTTAGGGGATTTTAGGGGATGATGCCAGGTCACAGACGGACGGACAGACATGACTTCAACGTAAGGCTGCGTTCGCATCCCTTCAAAGAGCCTATTAAATTCGTTTCGTCCGTCCGTCTGTCTGATTGCATGAAACCAACCGAGAACCGCCGAACGGAATTCGGATATTATATAGCGCATTCCGAGACACTGACAGCGTCGTGGAATACGGTAAGAGACAAAAAGGAAACGAGAGAAAAGCGGAATAAGCAACGATACACGCACGAACGTTGTCGGAAAACTGCGGATGGGTTGCTGAAAGCTAAAAAAAAAAAGCTGGCGCTTTCCCTTTTGTTTCTGCTTAACGTGATGGTCGCGTAAACAGAAAATTCGATTATGAAATTCAGTTAACACTCAATGCTTCGGGCCTCCGTAACGCAACAAGACCAGCCACAACCCAACTATTACGCCTCGCTTTACAATTATAAATAAACGCCTCAAACTGACCCACAGCTGTGAAATTTAAAACTCATTAAACCTCGCTTTATTTTAGCACCAGGCTGCAAATATACTCACAATCCAATCAGATGAGCGTGCTACTGATAAAAACAAACATGTAATGGTGACTTGTATACCAACGGCGAGTCACAAAGCTCTACGTTTTGGCCAGATCAATGCATACACTATGACGGGTGGAAAGTTTTTCCTCCAGTTGAAGGCAGAAGCAGTACCAAGCTAGCTAACAAGAGGCAGATTTAAATAGAAAAGAGATTCGTCTGACTTTCAGATACGGTAAAAAAAAAAAAAGACAACTTCATTAATCAACAAATATCTCAGATCTATGCGTTGAAAGTTGGATTCCGTACTTTGAAACAGGAGAAAAAAGAAATGTTACATACGGACATAAAACGAAATAAACACAATCAGAAAGGAATAAAGTGTGAGAGAAAAGAAAAGGAATTAGTAAAAAATGTTAGAACAAAGTACACAGCAAAAGAATGTACGAATAAAGGGACAAAGAAGAAAGGATACTGCAGCCCGAAGCTTCCACATCAACTAGAGAAAATGAAATGTTCTCGGAAAACCTGGCGCGTCAGTTCGGCAAAGTTTGGCGTTTCGAAGACACCCTGTCTTCATAATCACTGAATGACAACGGACGTTTTCCTTCACTCTGCATACACAGGTGGCTGTCCATCAGGGCTTAAAACCGAGGTAATAAACGGATAAAACAAAGAAAACTGGAACGGAATACGGCAAGGGAAGCCACGAAAGTACGACGAAAAAACAAAAGGGTACGAAAAGAACCCGGTAAGAAAACCAATAAAGCAAGCAAACAAATTAATAAACAAACCACGGTAATGTGGGAAGAATATTACTGTTTACAGACACACAATGGCAGGCAAGTAACGTTACAATTTTCCTTCCACAAAATGAAAGTTTGAAAACCGAATGCGATATGCATAAAAAGTCACAACTTAAGAGACCCTAAGGCTGTTACGGGAGATAATCACAACACCAAACCCAGAGTATGACTGTCAACCCTTAGAGCACCGCGGTGGTAAGTGCTCGTATATGGGCCACCTGCTTCAGCGTTTAAGAAGTCTGCAATTTTCCGACACAGTGTACTTATTATGATTCTCGCAACGCGAAGAGGATATTTCCCTACACAGCTCACCTGACTGGACACAGTATTGGAGACAGTGTGCTTCATGTGAGGTATAAACCAATTGTTCTATATTATGTAAGTGAACTTCCCACGCCAAACGGTTCAAACAGCCGCTACTGAGTGTACCCACAGTCCCTGAAAAGGTAAATCAACCCCCATTTCCATGAATATCTATATATTTCGTATGTTCAATTGCCTTTCAGAAACGAAAGAATGAGTTCCCAATTAAGCAGGAAAACGCTTCAATTAAATCAGTGCACATACGTCACTAGAGGAACTGCTGGTATAGGCTTATCTGTAATACTAAGGCCCTCAATTATCGTACTAGTACGTCCATGTACGCGTGTTCTATTTTTTTGGAAAGTTTCGTACTTTAAAAACTGCCATATATTTCAATCTTTAATTGGAAATGTGTCACTATGACGTCACAATATTGGAAACTGGTTATTGATGGCCGGCGTATGGTATTACAAGACTGGACTGACGGATTACCTACGCCAGATCCGATATACGTGAATTATTAGTTTAAAAATCGCGCTAAATACACGGGCTCATATTTTTTCACAAAACATGCACTAACTCCCCCTGAAAACACTAATCGTTATTCTTTACCACGTATCACAACAGATTCTACAAGAACTGAAGGATGATAAAGCGAGTACATTAAAAAAGGAATGCTATAAATGATAACTCCGGAATTTCCGCAAATTCCATATGCAGCAACTGACGAGATCAATAATTAGTGCAAAAAAGGGACGCCCGTTTTAGTCTCCCAATGAGGCAGGTGCTCAGAATTTACTACTCCAAATTCAAAAGTTACTTCCCAACACTAAACGTCGGTACTATGGGAAGTGATTCACGCACAAAATTCTAACGGCGATAGGTATGTAACATTCGAATCCAGCTAGCTTGCTTACTGCCGTGAATATGGATGCAAGACTACATGCTGTCAATCCGTTAAGGCCATTCCCAAGACAGGTGTTCACGGTGTAGTCCGGTGCGTGTTTCTAGGCACATATGACAAACCTGCTGCCTCCTTCTTCAGGGCAAGAGGCAGTATGTTCCTCGCAAACAAAATTCAACGACTGACGCGACATTCCATGGTGTTCTCTTAACATGTCCTTTCCAGCTGTACTTGATAATAGCTTACACGAACAGGTGAAACAGGTTTTGAGAAGCAATCGAGCAAGCTTACAAATACAGGTGAAGAAACAGTTGGAAATCCATATTCGTGCAGAAAACAGAACACGAATACGTTTTAAAGTCTTCAGAAATGTCAGTCACGAAGAGATACATAATACAGCATGGTCAGTCTATTTTGGTGCCTTCGTGCGTCTTTCTTCTGAGAAGCCGGATCACTTGCATGTAGAGTATCGTGGGAACACGCCAACGCGTGAGCAGATGGAGTGCCACATCCTTAACTTTAAATACATGCTAAATAACAGGGGAACTCCAGCGAAAAGTGCGCAGTACTTGTAAGCCACATTACGAATAAAACGTACAGTGGTCGATAAGTCTTCTTCCTTCACGACAGAGAAAACGAACAGAAAACTGAGGCAAAGAAAGATGGAGTAATTCAGTAGGAGTTATTCTTTTCCAGACGTGCATTATGCTGATGAACGTAACTTAACAACAGAAAATTAATAGCCCCAGAAGAATTCATTGCAGTCAATGACCGGAAAAGCTTCAAATAGGCCTATTATATTTTAAAATAATTATTACTGTTGGTTGTAGTACTGCTCAGTATAAGACCTGAATAACCACTACCAACATAAATTTCAAGTGAACGATCTTCTGTGACATCCGTCGCGATACCTATAAGGAGCACCACCCAAACGGCAGCCGCGACAGCTCAGTCGATACAGCAACCAGACTACGGACTGGACGTCCAAGGAATCGTGCCTCCATTCTCGGCAAGGGAAGAGGACTTATCGTCTCACCGAACCATCAAGACTGCCTCTGCGGGGTCCACTTAGCGTCTATTTAATGGATACACGAGGTTCCTTTCCTCAGGCTAAACCGGCCGTGGTGTGAAGGTGACCACTCAAATCCTGTTTTGCCGGAGACAGACTGCGTGAAGCTGCAACGCCAAACTC
>BLKM01000356.1:169438-334391 GCA_013340265.1 Coptotermes formosanus | reverse complement strand
GCTCAGTCGATACAGCAACCAGACTACGGACTGGACGTCCAAGGAATCGTGCCTCCATTCTCGGCAAGGGAAGAGGACTTATCGTCTCACCGAACCATCAAGACTGCCTCTGCGGGGTCCACTTAGCGTCTATTTAATGGATACACGAGGTTCCTTTCCTCAGGCTAAACCGGCCGTGGTGTGAAGGTGACCACTCAAATCCTGTTTGGCCGGAGACAGACTGCGTGAAGCGGCAACGCCAAACCCCCCCCCCCCCCTTCTCCAACGTGCCACCACGCGCGCACAGGAACAATTTGATCATGTCACTTATGACTGCATGTGGTAAGTCCTCAGCTATCATACCTGGCTGGTACAGCAGGCCCGATTCAGACCGTCATACCATGGGACTCTTGGTCTCGGCCTCACCATGCAGCGGCAGCGGCGGCGACAGCAGCAGCAGCAGCAGCAGCAGCAGCAGCAGCAGCAGCAGCATCAACATCAACATCAACAACAACAACAACAACAACAACAACAACAACCTGCTTTGAAAACTTGTCAGAAGAACTGAAAACAATGAAAAGATTACAGCAACAAACTCGGAGGACAGCGAAGCTTAGTAGGACCATAGAAAACAAGAAACGTAACACACCACAATAGCCTAAAATCCGACACTATTACTACCACTGTTGCTATTATACCTATTATTATTATTATTATTATTATTATTATTATTCGGCATTATCGAACCATACTTCAGACGACAGGAACCACTTAAAGTAAATATAATTACGAAGAGCAAGACTGATTACAGACACTCACCTACTTACGCAGTAGTTCCAGATGATCCGGCGCTACTCGAATTTTGCACAAGTCGGAAATGAGTACGACTATGATCAACTCTATACGCATATACAAGACAGTCCATCCGAAATCCGGATTCCAGTACTCTGGAACCTGATCGGCCACAGCACGACCGCCACGCCCCCCGTGTCATCGCCCAGCAGTATTCTTCCGCCACTTTCATCTCACTGCGCTTCCATTCCCGCGAGGAAACATTCGACACCCGTTTCGAGAATGCTGTTATTTCAGTTCTCCTTTACTTTCTTAAATTTTCGCAAGTCTGAAACTGCGTTAAGTCGGGGGGTGTCTGAATACACGCTTGCGGGTAACAGGTATCTAAAAAGGCCATGGTGTGAATCGGATATTAAAGTGGATAACGATATCAAGCAGGACTGGATTCAACTAACCTACGTTCAGTGACTGCATATCTTGAGAACATATTAACATCGGGTTCCACAAAAAAGGGGGAAATTTCAGAAGCAGTTGAACGACTGTTACATTTTCAAGACACGTTGATCCACGGGGCTGGTTAATGGCTGTGTCATGCTCAAGCTCCACCATAACATTTATAAACACAACAATCTCGGCTGACAGGCTAGTCCAGGGTTTCACAAAGGGGCACCTTGCACTCGCGTGGGTGGGGGTGCGGGGCGATAAAAAAGATGCTGAATTAATATCAATCCCAACAGACCACACTAAATCACAAACACAGAAATTCCTGCGAAGTTATTAGTAATACACGATTCAAAATTACTAAAACGATGTACAGTCATTTTACAGGAAGCAGGGTCGCAATATTCTTTGACTTCAGCAACTTAATTTTCAAAAATCTATCGACACTTCACAAACTACATCATCGGCAAATGCGTCTCTTCGCCATCACTGTCGCCTTTCGGTGCCCTGTGCAAACATCGTCGGCAACATGTGCCATCACCTGTGGGTACACCTACGACAGCACTGGTGCCCAACGCGTATGCCGATGAAAGTCTACACCGTGTTAATTGTCTGATGAGAACAAAAATCCTCAAGTGTATCCCATTATATACCATACTCACATGAAGGAGTCTGGAAACCACTGGATGGGTCCATAGCCTAGCAACGGGCATGTGCATGTTACCGTAAAGTTTTTATTGTATGAAAAACGGGAAAGGTATGGGAAACTGACCACCAGTCAATCATGTGTACATTCTACGTTCAGTGAAATTGTAACAACCAAAATTGCACAAACACACCCTCCAGCTGTCGTACATGAACGCGAATTTCCGGCTCTACCACAATTCAAATTTGCATGTATATTGTATTTCAACAAAATAAATCGTTCGAGCTAAAATATTTCCGTATATTTCGTTGTACACTGTAAATCTCTTGAAATTAAACTGACGACCTTTCCACATATGAATCCACAAGCGTAACGTTCCGCGAACCAATAGAAGTGTTCGCGCGTCCGTATAAAAGAAATGGTTGCAATTTGTAAAATTGAGGAAATGCAGAGAAATGCACGACATGAATTTCTGACCACGCATATGAATTACACGTATTGTTTAAACCAGGTTTGAAGCAGCTGAAGTCTTCATAAGAGTCCTCCGCAATGCGGCGTCATGTTTTTGCTAGATCGGGACCCTGCTACCTCCATCTTCAGCTGCAATAACAGCCAAATCACATTTAATTCTAACATTTTCCCCTCATGTTAATTACAGCAGCTTTTAACAATTCTCCAAACGCGTGGCTCCCACCAAAGGGCGATGAAGCTTCTTCCGAGGACTGCCGAAAAAAAGAGCCGGCAACACACGTGGCGAATTCAGTTCTATTGCAAACAAACAAACAAACAAACAAACAAACAAACAAACAAACAAACAAACAAACATTCGTGAATGAACTAAACACTACTGTAGGAGGATATCTTCAGCCTCCCTTTCGTCCAGAAAAGACAAAAGTAAGGTTTTGTGACACACCCAAGTTGTATGTGTTTGCCATTAAAGAACTATAACCCTGTAACACCCAGTGGTTACTGCAGTACCACTACGTTTCACATTCAACCCCCCTACGTTCTGCCCTCAGAACGTTATCTTTCGTATGATTCCCACAACAAAGAGATAATTTCCCTGAAAAGAATTCGACAATTGTGCAGTACGAACTGAATCTTGCATGTTTAATTCAGTCTTCAAACGCTTACACGCCATACACCACACCAAAACCACAAGGCGAGTGCAGAGTGTTTAGCTGATGACAGTAACACCAGGTGGCAGTTATGAAGCAATAAAAATGTACCGTTTTTTCGACCATAACGAAGAGTTATCTGTCAAAATCACAGCCAGAAACGCGGTGCATTAGCGTGTGGATACTACGCTACCTCAGTCACATGCCAAGGCCATTTCTAGTTTCATTATAATAGTTGGTGCCGTATTAGCTCAATCAGTACAGCGACAAGAGTTACGCGATGAACGACCCGAGAGTCAGGGTTCATTTCCCGGCAGTTCCAAGAGGTTTTTCTCTTTTCAAAGCTAACAAGCCGCCTGTCTCGGCGGGAAGGGAGGCTCTTTCTCCGGAGATGGAGCGGTCAGAAACGAACGACCAGCAGCAGCAGCAACGCGCTCTGAATCCTGACACCTGCATGTCCCACTCCAATGCCCGGAACGAAATATTTACCAACCTGGCACCCTATCAGTTGTCCCAGTCATCAGTAATTACCGAACAAAGAATGTGCAAACAGCAGACAATAACAGCACGTCGGTCAATGGCCGCGCCTTCAAACACAACGAAGCAGGCTTATCAACGTCCGGTTCATGACCGTTACTGCAAGCGGATGGACAAAATCTCTCCTCGTACATTTAAACTATGGAATATTTATCGTTTATTTAATGACACTGCCAGTAATTCAAGACTACACTGGACGTGTCATTCCAATTAATCTGTTGTTTATGGTGTCGGGAGCTCAGACCGTAGGTCTACAGGCAGCCCAAATCGTGCCCCTGAAATTCACACATGTCTGTTTCTGATTTATTTCAGGACGCTGTCGGCAACTACGGTTATTTAACTACACTGGCTCGTGTCCTTACAATTTATTTATTTATTTATTTATTTATTTATGTACTTTAATTTATTCACGACTTATTTAATGGCGCTGCCAACTGCTCACACTACACAGCATGTTGTGAAAGGAGAGATGGTGGTATATGGACCGTCTATGGACATGCTGTTGCTCGTAGCGTTTCCACATTTTTCGGCCACCACAGAACTGTGACGAAAAGCCCACGGTACGACATGGTACAGTCCTGTGTGGACTGGCGCGAAGCGTCACAACAGAACACAGTCCAGTCCTGTGTGAATTCATGCAACAGACACGACACAGTCGCAGTACAGTCAGCGAACAGTCGCAATCCAGTACTGTGTGTGTGAATCAGCGCGACACGACACCACACAACACAGTCTTAGGACAGCGAACAGTCTCAGTCCAGCACTGCATAATTCACGACGCGACACGGAACAATCAGAGTACCTTCGGCGAAGATTCGCAGTCCAGTCCTGCCTGTGTGAATTATCCTACAGTTACCGTTGTGCTCTGAAGTGTTTAAAACAAAGACAATGGACTACAGAGTGCAGCCAAGCGGTATACGAGCGACGTTATCGAAATATTCTCTCACACTTGCAGTCCCCTCCCCCAAATGGAAGCAACTTCTTGGTCGTCGTCCGCCAATTCCATGTATCATCGTGACTCTCAACTATGGCACACCAAAACATATTTCTTCTCTTCGACTTTCTTTGCAGTCGCCTCTTTCACGCCAAATGAAATGTTTCTCCTTCCTTCCTTCCTCCTCCCTCCCTCACACAATAAATTCGCTTTGGCTGCCGCTTTATTAGTTGTGGCCTAACAGAAGAATCAAACAACCGTTCACTGAAAGTCGAACATCTGAATTACTGAACACTCGAACATGTCTAAAATGGCTTCGCCCCCCCCCCCCCCAAATTCAAACTTTATTCGGTTATTTCCATTCCAGTTTTATATCCGTTTATTATTTACTGCGAGAATTAAGAACCGTATCATTTAATTTGCGGGGATTTCATGCGACGCCTGGACACTGATATATTACCTATCACTTCACAGCAAGAGACCATAGTTTTTCACTTTCCTTCGTAACTCCACCTGGTTTTTCACGCGTCATATCTGTAATTAACTACTTTCTGAGTTGAACGAATTCACAGACGCTTGTTCTAGCGATTTAGTGGATTCACATCTTGCTACATACAAGAGGCTCCTGCTTCGATCCTCGACCGGTTATACTGACACACTTCTTTGCTCTTCCTCAGTCCCTCTTAAGGAAATGCCAGGATAGCATGTCAGATCGGGCCACAAAGGCTTCCGTACGAATCCTCACGAAATCACTATTCGCAATGTTCGTATCACTCGTCGGTATAAATCTACAGCGTCGTTAAATTCACCACAAGAAATGCCACGTAACTCCGAGCTGAGCTAGTGTCATGACAGAGTAGGTACGGCCGGTCGGCATTAGACGGGGATGTTCGGTTGGACCGCATGCCCCAAAGAATAGCTGCGCCCCAGAGTCGGTTTAGGCAGACAGTTCCTCCTGTGGTTGAGCGCCGCAATATAAGACGCATGGGGAAGGGGCAATACAGGTAGAAGTTGCTCCGAAAAGTCGGCAAGTCTCAACCAAACTACACTGCGCCACATCCCGGAAGACTTAAATCTTCATACCAAACGCGATTACATCTTCCACTTGGAATTATTCTGTCTAAACCCATGAACGGTCCTATTCTCTTTGCACAGAACACGATCCACTCTGCGCCTTCGTCAAAACTATTATATTACAAAATTCGTTATGTAAAAATAAAGTGACAGGCAATTTAAACCAATGAGAAGAAAACTCGCAACGGGACGAGAGAAATACGAATATCTGGTGCGGCTTGAAATAAAATTACGTCAGGTTCTGGGCAAGAGTGAATCATGTTTGAAACATCGGCGTTTGTTGTGAATAGCATTGACGAATAAAAGAAAGGACCACACTTGCACGTACAGCATGGTGATTCAGTATGTGCCTTTACGTCGTTAAGGGAACGAAGCAATCGGTAAAAGAGACGATTAGGCGTTAAGTGATAGGATGGTTAGGCCATAACACACTGAAAATAATGTGTATGGAAGCGGCCAATCATGACATTTGCCTGGGGGTGTTAGGAGACACCACCAAAAACCTCAGTCAGAACAGCCAGTCCCCGAATCGAGATCCGAAACTAAAACCATCTGAACACCTACCACGAATGCTAAGTACTGGACCGCGACGTTCGGTGGCAGCACCATACATTTACAATACGTTTGCTAAGGAATGCACCAGACTGTCCTTCGTTCCTGAACTACGTGTTAGGCGCACAGACTACACAAACTTACACGGCCAACTATAGCACAATCACTGATTATGCGATAGTAAAGTGGCTGAAAGAAAGCGTTCGTGGTATACTGTGCGGGACTAAATCCCCCCCCCCCCCAACCCCCCACCATCCCGTCAGCTGGTTGCAGAGTTTGACGAAAGACTAGGAGAGACCCGTCACGATACTCGCAGACTTCCCGAATACGAAGATGGGTGCACCGTTAGGTCACGCACAATGAAGAGGTACGGGGTAATAGATGCATGAATCCACACATTGCCCTCGGTACTACAGAGACAATGCTAGTTGCCTTATATATGTGAGATCTGAGCTTCTCACAGCTGTGTTGCCACAGATTCAGGTATCCTCGGACGTGACGCTGTGTCGGCTAGTAAACAGTTACCGATATTTCGAAATACATCAGCGCCTTCATCTCCATGTCCTTTTCTTTTTCCCGTTTTGTTTTTGCTTCTTTCCACTTCACAGGCCTTCATGATTCGGCGTGCTATCATTTCAAAATAGCAAACAACCCTGCTGACGTTCGTGGTAGCGCTAGAACGAAGTGACGCCAACATACTGAATCAAGCGAACAAGGAATGCCACAGTAAAAATGTATGAAGGTCACTAGAAACTTTCAAAATTACGCTTAAATAATATATACTGTCCTACGCTACAGCGTCATTAATGTACGAAAATAATTCCACAGCGAAGTGGGATGGGTAGACTTGTCAGTACATACAAAAGAGTACGGAATAGTTAAGTACGCTTGTCAGTACATACTAGGGAATACAGGAAGTACAGAACCGATATGTACGCTTGTCAGTACATAAAAGTGGGTACAGAACAGATACGTGAGCTTGTCAGTACATACAAGAGAGTACAGAATGTACAAGCACGCCTTATTTTCTCCATATCACAATCTAGCTACCTTGCGAACCAACCCCATCAAAAAAAGTCGTCCTTACGAAGCTGATGAGTTAACAGTTAGTCCAGAACTTGCCGCATTATATGGCACCCGGAAGCTCATTACCGTACTCACTACAGCCCGAAAGGGGGCCCTACCTTGCGCCAGATGAATCCAGTTCAAAGCCTTATATCCTACGTCTGTAATATTAATCGTACCACTGTCCACCAATCTACGCCTACGTCCTCCCACCTGCTTTTCCTCCCTTGATTTTCCAGCCAAATCTCCCGAAGTTTACTCGCACATTTAAAAACAAAACTGGGCGAGGTGCACAGCATGACATGCAAAATTGCATGGCTTGCATATAGCACTACGCAGGGGTGCACAAAAAACTAGAAGCCACCTCAAAATTCTATACGCCAGACGGGTGACATGAAGCAAGGTCCATACTAAGGATCCCCACACATTTGATGCCACCGTAAAAAATTCTGTCGCCACGGTGCCCGGATTTCTGCACCCATGGCATTACCAGCCGTGGCTCCCGCACATATCGGCAAGAATACACAGAAAATTCTGTAACAGTCGAGTATTCTGTTACGTCTCCGGTAAGAAACGGAACCAGTAACATTTTTATAGACTAGATATTGCTGGCTGTCCGTACAGCTGAAAAGATAAAATTAGTAAGGGACTATCGAGATGGCTGCTTCAAAAACGCCGGGACAAATCTCGTCTTCCTGACATGGCCCACATGCAGTGTGAAAGGCCACATTCACCCCCTCTATGAATGTAAAGGAAATGTGAGGTTACACCTCGGTATTATTTTTTATTGTTTCACTCACTCAATCTCAAAATTATTTTCGAGGAATTAAGGACACAACAGCTGCGCCATAAACATTTACCAAAGGCCCTGTACACAGTTATTGCTACGAAGGGCATATAAAGCACAACGACATCTTCATTACTGAAGAATTTACATAATCGAGGGCACTTCTTAAGTTGAATGTAGATGATGTTTGGTGTTCTACGAATACTGCGATGCTCTGCGATGGCTCAAGTAAGATCTGTCTCTTTTCTTTTCTCGTGATGGGATGAAACTGCCTCTGCAGAACTGCAGTCCCTAACGGGCCCACTGTCCATTCCACGGATGACAGACGTGAACCATTGGTGGAATAACGGAGTGCTCGGAGAAACCCCTCTTGCACTGTCACTTTGTCCAGCACAAATCCCATACGGACCGCCTTGCGATCAAGTCCAGTCTTCTGCGGAGGAAGCTGGCTACAAACCACGTGGCCTACGGCGCGAGCTATATCTACGTATGATGGTGAACTACGCCCTGAGGACGTATGTAGCGAAAGCAGTACAGATCCACGCATTTCTAAAATTAGACGAGGCAGCTTCAATACCGGGCCGCTTTATCGGGGGCAGGGGAGGGCCATAATACCGATCATCAGATAAAGAACCGGTTGGGGCCTAGTTCGCTAGATACATGTTCCTGCCGGGAGTCGAGCCCCGACTTCTTGGCCACAATTACGACTGAGATATCCTTGGTGCAGACAAGGTTTTAGTCTTCGTAACGCATCTAACGAGAACAAGATATGCAAAACAGGTATACTGGCGAACTTCCGGTTGGATGGCGAGCGACAGGCTGACATGGACTGACAATGCCTGAACACGTGAGGCTTCGTTCCAATGCATACACGGCTGGAATAAACTAAAAAATGTCGACGTGCCGTAACATAAGCCTTCCTGATACATGGCTAAACAATCCAACCGATCTGCGTAACATCGGAGCTAGAACTAGTAACTACACAGGACAGCCAGGCACACAACTTTGTGTACTTGTCACCAAGGCAAACAACTATGTCTTCGAGGTTTATGGGCGCCATAAAATAATTACGCCATTCTCCACCACACTCCCATTCACCCCTTGGGATAGCAACTTCGGTTTCTCCTTTCTCTACAGAGTCCAAATGGAAAATCTTACAAAGTTTATGTAACATTTTCCAGCAACCCCCACCCCCCTCCCTACACTAACTCCACAAACACACAGGCAACAAGATTTCTCGAAAATATCGATACTTCACGGAGTCTACAAACAGCCTGAAACTCGTCTAAAACAGCTCTTACACAACAGCGAACACTATGCCTCACCATTTGAAATACGAACTGGTTAATGTCGATTAGCGACATAATCGGTACTCACTGCGTAAATCAGACAAAATACAACGTGTGGACACGGTCAGAGTTCTTTCAGGTCATAATCTGGTTCTACACAGGTAATCACACTGATTTCCAAAAGGTAAATATAAAATGTCTGCCTGCACAAGAAAGAATGAACAGTTTTCCTTGCATCCGAAGTGGCGCCATCAGCCACTTAACACGGCAGCTGAAGAGTGTAAATGCCGTGTCCTGTTTAGGTATGCGTATGAGACTGTAAGTGCTCTTGGTTGTGTTGAATTGGCGTCAATTTTAAGTGCTCTTAGTTCAGTGGAATTAGCGTCAGATTGTACGTGCTCCTGGTTGATCTGAAGAAGTCACACTGTAAGCGTTCTTGGTTGTGCTGGATTTGCATCAGATTGTAAGTGTTCTTGGTTGTGCTAGATTTGCATCAGATTGTAAGTGTACTTGGTTGTGCTGGATTTGCATCAGATTGTAAGCGTTCTTGGTTGTGCTGGATTTGCATCAGACTGTAAGTGTTCTTGGTTGTGTTGAATGTGCATCAGATTGTAAATGCTCTCGGTTGTGTTGAATTACGTTCACATTGTAAATGAACTTAGCTGTGTTGAATTAGCGTCAGAGTTTAAGCGCTCTTCGTTCAGCTGAATTAGCGTCAGATTGTAAGTGCTCTTACTTAACTTGAATTAACGTCAGATTGTTAAGTACTCTTAGTGGAGTTGACTGGCATCAGATTGGAAGTAATCTTTGTTGTGTTGAATTAGGCAGGTTTCATCACTGCCAAGTAAAAACAAGTCGAAACACAAAACAAATCTCCCGCATCACAGATCCAAAAATTGTTCCACGTAACACCGAAGTGATCAGGGGTTTCATGACGCAGAAAGTGGCCGAGGCTAACAGTCGGTCAGCTACAACTGTCCTTTATGAAAACCGAGAGTACATGACTCCGTTCATAAGAGCCCGCCAATGGTTCACATCTGTACCACTTCAATCCACGATTACTTTTCAGGAAAGTGACGCTGTTACCAACTTTTCGGAGCAAGCAGCAGCCTGTCTTCAAGTTAACAGTATCAGAATATCTACAGTGGCTCCTCCGAAATGCTGCTAACTAGCTACCAGACTACACGGCGTCACTTCCCAAAAGACAACATTCAATGTCACAGCCGTAAGACACATCCTACGCCACCGAATCTTTCCCACGCCCTCAGGCCTAATTTACTTAAGGCATTTTTTAATATAATTCTTCCTTCTTAGCCTAGGTCTCACCCGTAGTCGCTAACTTTCCGATGACCGTAAAGATAACGGCAGCAGTTGCCTCCAAAATATTTCAGCTTATCTACCAAAAGACAAGGTGGCACATTCGAGAAGAATTAAATCTTGGTTTCAGCATCGGGTACACAGGGATTAACATTTCTGAACATGGATGCCAAATTTCCCGCCGGTCATCATCCTGGTGGGTCTTTCCTTTTACATTTACGTGTAACAAATTATAGCGCCCGCAGGCAAGGACATGCCTCTACAGGATACACTCAACTTCTTTACTTACATATTGCCACCAGGTAACAGCAAAGCTGTATTCCAGTAATTACTAGTTTTTAAACTAAGAACGGGATGGATTTTCTACCTGCCGTGGCCAAGATGAACACAAAAAACAGACTTTAGATCACGTACTACGGCTTTAAACAGCAGAACACAAAATTTCGAAAACAAGCTATGCCTAGCATTGCAAACCCTTCACCACAGCCCGAGAACTGGCAAGACTGGTTAAGCGCATTAAAACCCCCGCACAGTTCCACACAGAGTGTTACGTATGAGTTTCACAATAAACCGCAATGACTTCCTTGAACACCATTAGCCAGTTGGTCTTCATATTAAGGACAGTGTATACTGTGTATATGTAAATTTCTAAACATTATTATGGTTCCAACCCTGCTTGAAATATTAATTGCTGTGAAGTTTCACAGCCTTCGAACAATAAATATTCTTCTCTGATCTTCTCCGAGCTGCTTGCTGGATGTTCCTACTCATTAATGATAAACCGATGGCATCTGAACTGAAACATAAAAAAAAAATTGCAAGAAACATGAGGTTCAAGTTGTCTGCCAGCCCCTATAAACGTAGTACTATATTGAAAAAAATTCGGGGTAGCCGTTGTGTGGCCTCACCTAGGAGTGGGGGACAGCTTCGGTATTTTTAACTTTATCCTACTGACAACACAAAAATGCTGTCACTTTATTAGTCGGCTGTCGAAGGCACACAATTTGAGTAACCGGAAATAAATCCCTAATAACAAACCAACCCACTAACTCCATGCAGCAGAGCACTTCTTGAGCAGCACTCTCTCATCTAGTCAGATAATTCCCAGCAAGTTGCGGAGACCAAAAGGTCAGTACTAAATTTCACATGCCTACCACCAAAGGTTCAAAAACTATTGCTAATCCAACGCGAAACTTAACAACGTCATCGTTAAACCGGGAAACAATCAAAATAATTGATTTTAAGCTGTTACGCCTACACCTGACACCGTTGGGGGGTGTCTGGGGGTGTATGCGCTGTACTGATGTATCGGACAACTTACTGCATCCGTCTTCAACAGCACGTAACCATTAACATTTTCTCTCCCCACTCACTGACACTCGATTGGAGCGAGCACGTTCCTCGGCAACAAATGTGCAAAAACCCGTAAACGGCGGCAATATTAATCATACAAACGCGCAACGCAGACTGTATACAAATTTGGCAATGTTCGAATCACTGTGGGAGCTAGCACGGCTATCCGTTGCAACATTCAAGCTTGAGTCACTCCGCCTCGCCTCTGAGATTTCCTTCCAACGGTGCCGTCGCGCATCCTGATACGCTGAGTGGTTCACCTAGCTGCAACCAATGGGGGAATGAGTCATGCTTCGCGTATGATTTCCGTTAACTGCCAGCTTTCCAGTTCCATCCGTTACAACGGATAAGAACGCAGAGACTTTTTAACGCCGGACTGAACACTGCAGACCGGGCGGTCTCATCGGTCGCTTTGCAGCAAGAATGTCCTCGCTCCACAGCACGCACTCTACGTTCCACTGCATAGTAATTGCAAACTCACCTGTGCTGTGTTCACTATGCACTAACTCAATTGGACAGAGTAAAACGTGCGACACTGACAGTAGCACAGCTGTGCAAGAAACTCGATGCATTTTTATGGAAACCATGGATGCTTACAGTGTTCACAAGTCGGCCAATTGCCCCCATATCCTCAGCCACAGTAAGGGAGTCCACAAACAGTACTATTAATATGTCAATCTTAGGCTTCAAACTATATCCAACTGAATTCTTCCCACACACAGTACTATTAATGATATGTCAATCTTATGCTTCAAACTATATCCACACCTCCCAACTGAACTTTTACCTACAAGTTTTTCGACTAAAACTCCCCCGCTCCCATTTGCATCCTGACTGCCCTAATAACATTTCAAGGCTACGAGGTACGAAGCACTTCATTAAGTGCATATAATTTTGAACGTCTTCCTACTACTGCCACCCTCTCAGATCAAAATACTCCCACTCTAGGTCATTACACTTCAATAATACTTCAGAAAATGTTACCTATGCGGGCAAATTTTCACTTTAATAAAAACGAAAAAATACTGGACATATTTCTTCCGATTGCTTTATGTCACACGGCCAAATTAAAGTTTCACGGAATCACTCACAGTCCTGATACGGAATTCTGTTTGATGCTAAAGTCTGAAGTTAATTGCAAAGTCGCCTTTGTGCACGTCAAAAAGGCATATGTGGGATTGGCGTACATTTCCACTCATTCCCAACTCTGGCACTACATGGGGCGGGTGGTCAGCTTCACGCCCCGGCCACTTTAACGAACAGGAAAAAGCACCCAGTACCCACTGAGTAAGAGGCTAGGTGGGACCCAATGCCAGTTTGGACATCCCTATCCTCTGCCTTCTGCCCACACAGCCTGTAGCTTATTCACTACACCGCCTACGTGAGCATGCCAACTTGGAAGTACGAAAATAAGGGCCACTGGTTCCCAACCTACCCCCCCCCCCCCCCGACAAATTTTGCCACCATGTAACTCTTCCTTCCAGGTTTATTCGTGGTTATGTCCTATTTCCCACACATTAGTAGTCCTTTCATGTTACGCCACTGCAATTGTATGACCTGACATTCATTTCACTCCTATACATCTGATTTGATTCTCAGCTTCTTTCAGATCACATTGTGTCATACGCGGTACTTCGATTTTCCGATCAGGACATGTTGAGTAAGTGCCTGTGTCACAGCTTGAACAAGGCACGTTACAAACGAACTGGCCACTTTCACGTAATAAAGAAGTTCTCAGATACATCGGACACTTCAGTCAGGTCTCTCTAGGTGTGTACATAACAGGGGGCTAGTTGGCACACTGCTGTCTAAAACGGTTACCTTCCCCTGATCTACGTGGTGGATACCACTGTCTACAAAATGTTGGACTGAAACGATGTGTATGTAACAAAAGGACACGAACGGTGCAACTTTGGCAATTACGACGGCAATGAAAACGGGAAAACTCGGATTTACTAGCACACTGAAATGAATTAAAGTGCAATCAGAATAGTAAAGTGAATGCAGAAACTTGTGTAAGAGAGTAACAAACTGGTATTTAGGCAAAAAAAATGGAACATAAAAGTAGTTTGCCTGGGAGCCGTAGACTGAAATATCAGTAATGTAATAACCCTCCGTTCTGTAACTTTGCAAATTTATTTGTATGTTTCTTTATCAGTGCAGTAGTTCGTAATGTTAGCGCAAATAAATACATTTGTTGACAAATGTGCGTGGCTTATTTGGTTCCGTTAGGATCATCTTGATGGCAGGAGAAATAATTTAACACTTAATGTTACACTCGCTTTTCATTTACAGAAATTATACGGTAATTTCAACACTCTTCTCTCACCTAGAGGACTTGGCGTAGGCAGACTGCACTTCAGCTAAGATGGGTATCTCTATTTGTAACACCGGGACAAATAGTTTCCACGTCACGCCATCCTTGCGATTTTCCCCAGACACATGAAGATCTTATACGTCGGTGGTAGATTCTTTTGTAACCTTTAGATCCCGATGTTGTTTTGTTATATAATTCCTTCTATGCCTCATTTTCTCCCCGTTACTTCGGCCCTTACGAAGCCTGCGGGGCAACGAACAAGTGGCAGAAGGTGCCCCAAAACGTCAGTACCCACCCACCAAACTACACGCAGCCATAAAACGAATGTCACCTCCATGCCTTTTAACTTAATTTTTTCCGACACACACCAAGACTGACAGGGCTAACGACTTGGTTTTCTACAGCATAGTAACAGACACATTACGCCACTTGGGTCTGGAAACAAAGTGAAGTCGTCTACTCTGAAGCCAAGTTTCATAGGTCAATACAGCGGTGGGCACTGGGAAGAGACCGTGAAAGGCTTTCTGTACCAGAACCTGACAAATAACAAGAACCTGTAGTACAACAGCAGTTTATTTTATACACGAAGACTTTACGTCAACCCAGCAGCAAGTTACGTGATGCTGCATGGTGCATTTTCGTACCAATAGGCACAGCAAACTGGTAAGGCTGTCTGAAGAAACTACACGCATTTCCGTCTGCACCATGTAGCCAGTCTCAGCCTGGTATGTCACACCGGACACTGTTCAAAATGGCTATCTATGTTGATCTACGTCTTCACAACTCATACGCACACTTGGGAAGCTGACGTATGCACGGCAGCTATAGTCACAGCGACCACGTAACTTGCGAGGACGACAGTTAGCAAGCAACTAAGCCACTAGCGATGACGCGGAAAATACAGTCTTATAAAAACGCTGGCCGTGCACAGATAATGTAACACTGCGGTGCACTGGCGTAGCGACTGTTGCCACGCAAACGCTACCATGCCTTCTCCTTAGTCCTGCTGTGTAGGTACCGCGTAAGAGCTTTTCGCTCAAAGAGATCGATTACATGGAGATTGCATGCCGCTGTCAACAATATTAACGCACTTCGGTCTTGGACTGGCCTTATGTACACAATATTCAGTCCATACCTCAAAACGAACACGGCGTCAATTAGAACGAACATTCACCGATCGTTCTTTCTAATGAAAGAACACAGCGTTTTCTGTGAGGTAGTGAATCTTTATTTACAAGATAGGCAACGTCAAAAATGTAATCAATATAAAAAACGCTGCCAAGAAAACGTACCAGGTACATGTCGCCGTCAACAATACTTTTACGGTGTTTTATGTCACCGGAAACAATAAAACGTACTTACGTTTTCAAGCAGAGTGCCCGAAATTTTTGTCAGGTTTTAACCACATATGGACTTCCTCAATACGATTTCATAAATGTTTTCAATATTAAATTTCATTACAATCCCTCCAGTGGAGGCTGAACTGATACATACGGACTGACAGACATGAAGAAACTAATAAGCGTTTTTCCCGACTATATGGGAACACGCTCATAATACTAGGAAATACAATGTGGGACGTGGAAGTGAAATGATAGGGCACTATCAACCTAAGGGCGAAAGGAATTCGGTGGGCAAGAGGATTACGTTTCTTTCTCTTTCGAGGAACGTAATACCAGCAACATGTTTTCGCAGAAGCGAAGTTACCTGAGGTTGTCTTTACTGGCAGAACTGACGCAGAGCCCAAACTTTTCAAGACGTAAGGCTCCACATTACCATCCCCGTTTTACAAGACTTACGCGAAAAGAACGGGGGGAGGAGTAACCCGGTACAGTGACTACGCCACAGGCTGGACGACCAAGAATCGCGAGATCCAGTCCAGGCAGCGGTAATAGATTTCTCTTCTCCCAAACAGTCTCAATAATTCTTAAATTTCCGAATCCTCCCCACCGGCCCACCCCATCAACTATCCTCTCGGCAGCTATTTTCGCGCACAAAGCGGCTGAAGCATGAAACTGACCATTCACCTCCATCTCCTGCTTAGGTTACGAATGCGTGGAACCACATCTCCACATTCCCGTAAGCACAGGGCCAACATACTTCCTACAAGAAAGCGCACTCAAAAGTAACAGGCATGCCTTCGTCTGTCCTGCCGCAAACAAGTACCAGACGATTTTGGTGGTAGCGGTAATGGTGGTGGGGTGTCTGAACTCAGCACGATAGTGAATTAAAACTCAGAGCGGACTTTGAAGGAACCCTTCATTTTGGGCACTGTCCCGTTATATCCTGGAGGAAGTGAGCAAAGCCACATGAGAAACCTGTCACGACAGCCGGTCTGACAACTGAGATTTGAACCTGGGACCTACCGAATACTACAGGTATCGGGAGCGGCAGCATCACCAGGACGTCCGGCCCAACGACAATGTCAGAGCAGCCATTATCAGCACGTACGGAAATGTCGGACTTCCACACACACGTCTAGACTGTACCCAACTGTCAATCGTTTCACACGAGTTATCGGTTTCATTACGACTATCTCTACAGGACTGCTAAGAACGCAACTGTGACGCACATACTCGCCGGGACACTGCCACATTTCATCTCAGACTGCCCGTGCTGGCGTTAAGTGTAGAGCAAAAACGGAACACGAATAGTCTTCTAAGGAATGTGAGGTCATATAGTCTTGCATAAATACAATGACGTTCTGAAATCTGCTGCTTCCATCGTCAGGGTAAAGACCTTCATAATCTTTCTCCTTGCAGATGGATGCGGCACACGCCACAACACTGTAATCCTCCCAGTGAAACTCAAACGTCCCACAAACGAACACGGAAACAGAGTACAAAATCAACAACAGCTGTCAGTCTAACAGTGCGGCGTAGGAGCGGGAAATCAGCCGTTCGACTCCCGGCTACGGCAGAGACTCTTCAGTTCTCCACAGCGTCGAGACCGGCTGTGGGTCTACCCAGCCTCCTGCCAGGCATGTAAAGTGGCTGCGGAGTGAAGCTCACCACTCAAATCCACCTACAGCAGAGACTAACAATGCCTGTACCTATAGTTCCACTCCCCCATACAAGTTTCATTAAGCACCTTCACCTTTTCGTGCACGTTGAGAAGAACCGAGGTACTGTGAAACTGTTGGTAAAAAACAAGATAAAAATACACCAGGCAGCATACTCTTCGTTATTGGTCGGGAACCAGACTAGACCTTCTATCGTAACGGGGAACCTTACACTTCTGAAGTCCTACGATTTCAGAACAAATTTCAAGGAAAGCGGCAGGTGAATTTATAAGCTAGCTTCTTGGTCAGTGTCGCAGTGCCGGCACGGAAAACTCCCAAGCACCGAGAAAGAAGTGCACCTAATCCTGTAACCAGCACCTAATACCTACGACGGTAAATTCTGGCATCCTACACCACACAACTCATACGTGGATACGCGTAAAACTACACCTTCTTGCATTACGATGCAACGTATAATTAAAATACATCATTTAAAATTTTGTGTTGATTCAGAATGTGGATATCTGGGAATAACAAGCACAAATATGGTAAAGTCAGTGCGAGCAAGCACCACGCCATGAAAAGAACGGGGTAATAGTGGCACAACTCCACGAAGTCGTAACTTCGGGAACAGATAAAGGTAAGGGCCAGTTTCAGGTTCCGTCCTTGTTACTCCAGAGATACAAGAAAAAGTGTACCAACTGAGGACTCCAAAGTGAAGAAACATGCTATAAGACTTGGATATTCAGGTGGGATGATATTAAAATGGACCTTAAAACTGTGATGTGGGTGATGTGAGGACGTGGTCTGGATTCAGCTGGTTCAGGGCGATTCTGAGCGCGGAAATACACACTTTGGGTCAACATAAAAGAAGAAACCAAATATCAGCGACTAACAGCTGCTTAAGGGCTCTCCTCCAGTTAGATGATTTTTTGTAGTTAATGGATATGTGTGCTTTGTATTTTGATACAAGAAAGTGGTTATTCAGGTTAGACAGTCTAACCTGAACATGGAAACAGGATGTTACTAAGAAACGATAGCGAACATTTTTCCGGGAAAATGCATCATCAACGCCGCGACAACTGCAAACCTTATGCCTCGCTTCGCGACATTTTTAAACTACCGGACAGAGGAGTAAATACTAACAGCAACCCTCTTTAGCAAACATGTTTGAGTGTGTTAGGTACGCAGCCGGATCAAACATTAGTACAGAATTACAATGCAGATTACACACTCAGGAGACGTGGACAGCGTAATCGGTACCGTAAGTAGGTCGGGGGCTAAAACGGACAAATCGTGCTTCGATTGCCGGCACGAGCAAAAGATATTTCTCTTCGCCAAAGCGTCCAGAGCGCCTCTAGGACCCACCGAGCCTCCAGTTCAATGGACAGCGGGGTGGGCCCTCCGGACATGAAACTGACCACTGACCCCCATCTAGTGCCGAGCTTCAGAATGAATGGAGACATACTGCCACTTCCTCGTGCGCCATCACACGCGCAGTGCTTTATTAAGCAGAGTGGAAACTTTACTGTAACACAACGTGAGACAAGCTACATGCAGTGGTAACTATATGCACCACCCCAGCAGTATAATTACAGCTGCCCGCAAGTTTTAAACCAGTATTATGTGTGTCAAAGTATTGCTTATATATTTAATGAAACAGCAGCCACTGTAAATACGAAGCCACATTACAGCAGACGGTCTGCCATACGGGACGCCCCCAGCCCCAATCCAACATCCACCCCTCATACAAACCAGAACCGCCGTGTACAGGCCAATTACCCTTATTACAGGTGTTCACTTGCAAATACTACGTACCAGATACAGGTTTCGAGGTGTAGCATAACTCACTCTTCAACCCTTTAAATCGCAATGGTAACTATACGTACCACCTGCTTTAACTTTAAAAATTCTTTGTGTTTTGTTTCTAGGTGTAACGCAACTCACTCTTAAACACTCTGTATCACAGGGGTTAACTATACGTACCAAGGGCGCACCCGGGAGGGGGGGGGCTGCCGGGCTGCAGCCCCCCAAACCCCCAAAACTGAAATTTAAAACACAGACTTCCGCGATATGATTTCAAAAATTTTACGTGATTTTCCCTTCAGCCGAAATCAACCACTGAAATCGGCTGATGACTAGTCCATTAGAATTGTGAAAAATAAATTAATAAAATGAAAAAAGGAAGATAGCGCATTGTGGTTGAGTCATGAAACACGCAGTTATATTCATGCGTATATAAATGCAGTTGCCAACACTGTTATGTTTCACCTACGTGATTTTTATAACGCAATTTTTAACATCAAACATAAATTATATATATAGAGCCTCAGAGTCGCCCCCCCCCCCACCAAAGGAAATATTCTGGGTGCGCACCTGACACGTACCACCTGCTTTAACATTAACAGTACTGTGCATTTTTTCAACAGTGTACTTTATGTGCTCTGTGATTATTACAATAAACACCTATCACTTCTCACACAGCTTTGCACTGTGCACTTTGTAACTGAGTCGAATTCTGTGAGATCCTCCCGGCGGAGACTATGGCCACAGCGGAACGGCCTTTCAGAGGAGAACCTGCCCGATCTTCACCCACACGAAGGCAGCGGTCAAACGCTGTTTACTGTGAGGTAGGAACTGAGTATTTAAATATTATCGAGACCAACATTCGCCTTCGAAAGCTTAATTACAACATGAAGCAGCGTTATTCTAACATGTATTCGCAGTACACTGCATTTTACTGGGCAACGCCTATTTTATATCACGATCGGTTGCACTAACAATTGTTTCCAGAGTGTACGCTGAAGTAACGAAGCCACAACGAACTTTGATCACGTTTCTCAAGTAATTGTACCTACTTGTCCAGAAATAACTTGACACACGTACCTTGAACTTTTGGCACGCTCATTTAATGTTGTTTACATATAACACACAGAGTTCAGCAGATTACAAACATGATCTTCAGGAATCTGACACCGTGTAATCTGGTACATATTGAAAAGCATTTAGCAGCAACATGCTTCCTCCACCTTCGTTTCATTTCTCATATGAAGACTCAAGTCTCCTGGAACATGACGTCGTGTCGATTGGAATCACAGCTCTCTGATCTTGAATTTCCATAAACACTGCTGTGAGAACCTCACATCTCACTTCTTTTACCCATAATATGCATATCAAAGCTATCTTAACTTTCCTAAGTCTGACACTGAAAATATTCAGTTTTTACCCCACAGCAGGGGCACTTCGTCTCCAATACAAAGACCTGTCTTTGAATGCTGTTTAGACAAATAACGTTTATTCGAAGAACAGATATTCGATTCCGCGCAGAAATACTGACCAATGAATAGTGGCGATTCGTTTCTCGCAGGTCAAACGAATGCGGTTTGAAGCTGATCCCTTACCTCCACCCAATGCGGAGGTTAAAAATGCCTGGAACTATTGTAAGGGGCGGGGCGGGGCTCATTCCTCTAAGTGCCAACCTTGCAATAAACAAAGTCCGTCTCTTTCTTACGAAGACTGAGCCAGAGAAATACTCGCTGCTTATTGCAAGAATACGGACAGTATAAGCACAGCTTGGGCGAGACAGATCTATTGACGTTGAAGCACAAAATGTACTTGGTTACTCTTTTACTTTAAACTTCAAATATCAATTAGAGTAAAGGGGAACTGCGACGGAACACTCGGTATAGTGACCAGCCTACGCACTGCACAACAAAATAGTCGTGGTTCGACCCTGGGCGGCGCCAAGAGACTTAGCTCTTCTCCCAAGCATCCAGATCGCCACCGAAGCCCACACAGCCTCGAACTGAATGCGTAACCTAGGCTCTTACGCCACAGGTAAGTCGGCCGTGTTGTGAAGACAACCACTCACATCTATCTAGCGCCGAGGTTAAGAGCAAGTGGAGCTATACTTCCATTTCTCCATACGCCTTCATGGCGTTCACTGGGACTTCATCTTTCACATAATTCGGATTCAATTCGTGATTCAGAGGGTTATGAAGCAGAGGTATACATCTTCAAAATGGAGCAACAAGAGCAATTTCCGAGTACAGCACCCCAGGATGCACGTGTCGTTGCAGAAAGGACTGCGAGAACTCGCAGAATACAATACTGTACTTCTAAGGAACAGCTCATGGACTCATTCCCACAGACTACACGCTTCGTTTACGCTGTGGAAAGCTTGTGAATGTAATACCTCAGACCGGAAGTGCATGACATTCCACTGACTTCTGACCAACGTATGGCATCCACCTGCACGCGAATCGGATGCACATCCGTTCGGGGTCCGATAAGACGGTAGACAACAATGTACTATATAATGTGCGCCTTACTGTACCCAACGGAAACAAACGGTCGACTTTTATGCTCATAGCCTATCCCTGCGCATCCTCAACACTAAGGTGAGGGAGGGTGCATAACTCAGCTTCAAGTACGACGCCATGAAGATGTATTGGGGAGCATAGGTAGAGTCCCACGCATTCTACCAGAAAAGCTGACTCAAGCGTACCGCTGCTCATTTGTCTTCTGGGATGGCCAAATGGAATCCTGGCCGTGACCATGACTGTCGTGACAGAAGGAGGGGAGTTTCGCTCAAAGTGCCTCAAATTAGGCCACGACCGCTTTGTTCCACACCCTTTCCAAATCAATCATTAATCATCTTAATATTCGACATTATATGATCTCGTTTACTCAGAACGTCGTAAAATATATACAAATTTACGCAGTACTTACAACGGCTTCAAGCCCAGCCTCTTTATCCGGGAAGAATGGGCGTTTCGATACGAGGTTGGGTGGGCCCCACTGAAGGCGTTGTGCGAAAGTTGGGTGGGCCCCACTGAAGGCGTTGTGCGGAAGGTGGGTGGGCCCCACCGAAGGCGGTGTGGCAGAGGACACAAAAAATTTTCTCTGCTGCCGGAAACAGAATTCCCGTCTTTCAGCCCGTAGCCTAGTCTTATACTGCCTGAGCTACCTCATACTCGCTGTCGCAAAATAATGTCCTTTCGGATTACACTAGACCGTAATTCCTCATCCGCATTCTGAATACTGGTGTTCTTATTCTATTCAAAATTGTTACGATTAGATCTGGCCTCCTGGGTTGACACCGTGCGGCCTGGCATGTGGGTACTAAAGTCCTGAACGCACCTGTTGCCGTTATATTCAGCACAAAAGTAAGCAAGCAGCCTTCTGCCACTCGGACAACGGAAGCAACAGTTTCGTCCTAAATGTCAGTAACCACCGATCAAACTACACGGTGTCGTAATCCAAGTTCTTTTCGCTCACAACATGGAAAGCTGATTCTTTCAATGAAAATTTGTTTCAGCCTTCGGAAGCTCACTGAACACAGAAAAACTGAAATTTGTTCCAATCTTTCAGTTACGTGTTTTGTACGACTGTCACAATACACAGCGTTTACTCGTATTTGCATATACAGCATTAACAGTTTACTGTGATATAGGAAATACTACAGACTTCAAAGCAAAATTACTCATGATTTGGTACCTTTTAAAACAGACTATGGCGTTAATGGATTAAGCACGAATGATAAAATTCGAAACACAGCAAATTAAGAGTTCTCTAAAACTCGCTAGTGCATACACCAGATGACTCTGACGGATCGACATGGTTAAGTTCAGATCTTGTCACTGGTCACAATCCTGAACTCAGTTTCACTCACCTACAATTCTCACAACGAATTTCCTTAATATCCATCTTATTGTTACATTCGTATCTCATTCAAAGTGACACTTTTCTAAAAAGTGTCCCTGCTAAAACTCACTACGCATTTCTTGCCTTCCTTCTCAGTCAAATTACGACCTTATTGTAGCCTCCTGGATGCTACTGCCGAAGTAAACACGACAGTAGCTCATCGGTACAAATTGTTAAACTCAGCTTTACGTTATACCCTGAACTACAGCCACATAAACGAAGTTTCCGTACAGTCAGACGGTACTGCAAATTACGATAGTAATTTGCCACAAAATGGGCTGAGATACTGGACGGTTAGTTCCCCTGGCGTGCTGTAGGCTCCATCACAATTTCGTAACTTTTCACGACATCAAACATGAAAGAAAGGATGACAGTAGAGGCCAGACATTCATGTTACAGCAAAAATTAAGTTCACCCTAAAACAGGCCAGGAAAGCCCAGAGGGGGAGTAGAGGCGTAATCTTTCTGTAACCTCGGTGCTAGATAGGCATGGGTGGTCAAAGCCACGACCTGGCCGCTTTACCCCCGACAAAGAGACCCGGCACCCACTATACAGAAGGCTGCGATGGCCCAGGACCAGTCTGGACAGGTGCGGAAAATCTCTACCCTACCGGGATTCGATTCCCGGACAGTCCAGCCGTAGCAAGTCGTGTAAAGCACATAAACCTTTAGCCTTCCCGAAGAGAACACAGTCCGTCTCAATTATAGACAACTGGGTAACCTGCCAATTTTACAGCTTCGCAACGGCGCAGTTCTTCTTCGGGGATATGACGGTGCGTCAAGAGTCGGAAAGCAGACCCTTGAACATAAGACCTATACGCCGTCTCGAAAGATTGGACAAGATTCGCCCAACGACGCGGTGCCGCATCCGAGGAGAATGGCGACCTAAGAAACCGTTTATTGTGAGAATCATCGAAACACACAAATACACTGTGCAAGCGTAACTGCCAACTTCTGAATGCATACACAGTACTAATCACTGTAACTTCAACATTTGGGCACATCTTAAGACAGATGATTGGAACCGGTTCAAAATCGCGTTTGATCACGGACGTTGGTATTAACTGTGGGGTGGACTGTAATATTGTACTGTCCACTAGTCGTTCAGTTTGCCACTTCGCTGTATACTCGCACAATTTTTGTTCATGCTTCGGGATACATTTTCCCATTACAGTCTAAACTAAAGACAGAATATGGCTAAATTCCGGTCTGACTGACCACTCAGCCTCCTATCCAGTGGGTACATGATTCCTTCCCGAAGGTAAAACGTCCGAGGCGTCAAGCTGACCACTTCCTTCCATCTAGCGCCAACGATAAGAATGACTGGAACTCTAACTCCAGTTCCCCATAATCCTTCATACTGCGCACATGGATAACGTTACTTTACGGAAATCTGGCAGAGCACGTGCCTTAGCACCAAACCAGAAACTCCAAAAACTCCACAAACTCCTTGTTACGGTCCACATGATTATTAACCATTTCGAACCAAAAAATTACAATTATTTCGTTAATAAATCTCATGTTATGTTGTTAAAAAGTCAACACAGCAATGTATGTTTTAAAAACTTTCAAAAACATATCACTGACAAAACCGCAAACAAGTCCATTTTCATTAATAATTTCATTAAATAAATAAAACCTTAAACATACACACAACTAGAGCGATATACGAACGAATAAGTAACAAGCAAACAGAAACGCAACAGTGATATACCACCACGTCTGAAAACCTTCCCACACATTCGATTTACGGGAGGGCTTCGTGCTGACTTCCCTGGTACTGACAGATTCTGGTTGGTGACAGAAACAATCGTGTAGCCTGATCACATACATAGCACATTTGTTGAACCTTAACCCTTTAAAGCAAAGAAACCGTTCTCTGTGCTTAACTAATGAAGTGCCATGCCAGTACTGCCGTCTAAGAAAGTGCAGATATACCTCCTGAGTTTAACTTACGGCAGTACGCGGAAGACTGGTTAGTTGCTCTATACGAGGTGTAAACATTCAAAAACTCGTTTTATCCGTACCATACACTGGCACCTTAAAAATCTGCATTTTACCTACACCGCATTTATGAGTTCCGTAAGCTTGTCATCACACACAGCGCTAACTTCCCTAAACAGAATTAACCGGTTGGTCTTCATGATGGACACTACGGAACTGGACTGTCAGGCGCGCTTTCAAAGCTGTCAGTAGCGAATATTAGCTTCGCCACGTCTGTCCGTCCGAACGAACAACTCGGATCCAGCTGGACAAATGATTTTCGTGAAAATTTTTATTAGGGGGTTTACTAACATCTGCCTAGAAAATAAAACTTCGGTTAAAAATCTGACACAAATAACAGGCAATATACATTAAGGTACATGTATTACTACAGTCACCAGCATTACCACGGTCAGCGTCCACAGTAATCGATAACAAGCTGCCTTAATTTCCTGCGATTTACGTGATGCATAATCATGGGGAAAAATTGTGCAATAGTAATATTTCGTACGACTATTAACAAAGAACTTCGTACGTGGCGAGATTACCAATATACCCACAAACTGTGCATGAAATATTCTTAAATCAGCAATCACACAATATTTAGACGCGGTGAAGGTCTGAGGTTATGTATGATCGTTAAATGAAAAAGACAAAATCGTACACACATACAGAATTGGTTTTTCACAGAATTTTGGTAACAAATCCTAATAACAGTAATAACATTCTATAACGCGTGCACCGCTGTAAATTACAACAGAAAGTGTGACCCCCATCGACTAAACGTTATGATTGTCTGAGAGGGGTCCAGCATGCAAAGATCTGTACGCGTCTCAATGTGAAGTTGTACGTATATTTCCTTCTTGTTATATATTCTTCAGTTACATTTCACTTGATTTTACGTTACTTTGGCCTGGCTGGTGAATTTTTACAGCTGCCAAGAAATAAAGCACTTGTCAACATCGTGATTACAACATGGGGCTTGAAAAGGCCCTAGACTCTAGTGGAAAATGACGACGAAAAAGCTTCGTACACATTATCACAATAGAACATTTACAACGGATTGCTGTTTTTTTCACCGAATAACGCTGAAGTTTCGTTATCACCTGATCTCCCTGCTTTCTTCTGTTTTTCACACTTCTGTACTAGACTGACACTAGCAAATACTCTGCCCTATTTCCTATGTTTTTTTTTTCCTTCTATCGATATCTCCTTGGTTTGTATATTGACCCTCAAAGCGTTAGTTCTGGCCGAAACTGCTGCTATTACAAAGTTCCAAAGGTAAAGCTACAAAAAGTAAAGTTGTCAACATACTTAATGAGCGACACACGACGGTAATGGTGAAGTAAAGTACAGCTCCACAAACAAGGCATTAGATGGAGGTGAGTTATCACAGTCACGCCAAGGCCACGTCACCCCCATGCCCACCGTACAAAACGGTGAGCCGATGCACGGGAGACAAGATTACTTTGCACCTGCACGAAATCGAATCTTGGTTCCATGGTCGTCCATCCCGCCTCCCAAACCAGGAAACACAAACACGTTTGGTGGGCAAAATGCAGAGGATCTTGCGTCACAGCTGGTGGTATATATAGTTGCAACTACCCTGTTGAGTTATTGGGCATTCTAGTTGTGAAATAATAAATTTAGTTCTCGTTTACACCGCTGACGGACAGGGTGCTGTGGAGAAAAGTTGGCGAGGGAACAACAGGAGGATGGTGAAAAGTGCACAGTATTAAGATTCATGCTTTGTAATGCTCACCAAATATTATTACACTGATCACAGCAGTGGGCAGTACACGTAGCAGGCACGGCAAAGAACAGAACACGTGCAAAATTTTTGTCGTAATACCTGAAGGGAGCATATGTCGCTAGGCTACGTGATAGGTGATATTAAAGTGAATTTCAATGAAATGAGGAAGGGTCGAAATTCATTTGGCTTAGGACAGAGTCGTGTGGCCGGCACTTGCGAACGCGGTAATGAACTTCCGCGTTCCGTGCGAGGCGGGGTACTCTTGACCAGTCTGCCAACTATCAGCTTCTCAGTGACAACTCTTACTCAATGGTGACTGTGCCACGGCTCAGGCCATTAGTCGCCGGACTCTCACCGCGGATGTCCGGGTTCGATCACACAACAATCCGCGTGGGATTCGTGGTGGAAAAAGCGAAACAATGAGAGGTTTCTCCCCTACTTCGATTTCCCCTGTATCATGTCTCACACTCATTCACTCGTTTATCACAAACGCCACGTAATCTTAGAAAACGACAGCGTCATTAAATAACACTCGGTCCATAGTGTTGGCAGAATCCTTCACTGGGGAGACAATGCCCACCTACACTTTTACGACCGAAGTAAGTAAAGTACCTGAGCTACGCGTTCCACATATCCTTTTCTAAAGTCTCGAACAGGCTGTGATACCCATCCAGCCTCCCATCCAATGGTTTCTTTCCTCGAAGGCACAGCGGCCGAGGAGTGAAACTGGCCACTCACTTTCATTCTATGCCGAAGTTAAGAATGAATGGAGCTGTACCTCCACTCCTCCCCGTGCACATATTACGTGGAACTTAATTATGAACACAATCAACTATTCCTTGCTTAACAAATTATTCCTGCCATTGCAAAGATTAAACAGCATTTGTTGTTAGTGTGCCACGCCCTTATAGTGAAGGAAGGAAGGGGGCAGTGAACGGCAGATTTACCCTCTGCTACTGTTACTAGTTTCACAGAAACGGCATTGCCAAGTTATCTGACGTTCAAGTTTTATACAGCGCTGCTCGCTCGCCTGACGGCTCAAAACTTAACTGGCTGCTGCAGCCACACCCATCAATCAAAATAATTTGAAAATGCTTTCAGTCTCTCAAGTATTAGCTGTGAAGTTGCGTGCATCCTCCATCCCTGTTTGGTTTCCAAGGCATGTATGAATAAAGATACAAGTTCGTCACAATTTTTCATACTACATTGGCTTCGATGTTCATTTATTGCAAGCATATAACCACTGTAGCGAAGCTAATTCCGATACAGATGTTACTGCACTGACAGAAATATTTTCAATCGATTTTCGTTGAATATTCTGCAGACTGAATATTTCAATCCGTTAGTGACTAAGATACGAGCCAGAAGACCGAGGATTCAAACTCAGATTCAGGGTTCAGGCCGAAGACTTTCTCTTCCCAACGATTCCAGACCGCGACGGGAGCTGTCGCGCCTCCTATCCAAAGGATACCCGGTGCTTTTTCCACTCGAGTATCGCGGCCAGGACATGAAACTGAGAAGTCGCCTCCACTTAGTGCCGAAGTTAAGACTGCGTGCAGCTACGCCTCCACGCCCTTATTTTCCTTTACGGCGTACAGCTTCGTCACGCGCTTGGTAAACTGCACCATTTAACTTTTGTTCCACATCACCGCATCGAAGAATATCTCAAAATATACGAACTGATATTTCTTTGGAGTTTTCAATCTGGAAGTCTGTATGTTGTCTGCGAAATGTGAGCTACACGAGCCCCTTTACTACGTCAAACTAAGAACCTAACAACCTGGGCAACTGTACACTACCGCTCGCAGTTTGGTCTAGCGCTGTCTAGTTTTGCTTGCAATATTGTTGAAAACATGGCTACTTCTCCGTGTCGCTCCGCTATGTTCTACACACCGACAATCATTAACGGCAGCAGGTAAAACGGTTCTTAAGTGAAACTACGGGAGACACATTACTGTTACTTAGGACAACGCACATCGTCTTGGAGTTTTACAAATACAGCGTCTGAGCAACTAGCTCAGATTCTGTGATCCTACAACGGAGTCCAGATTCAGGAACATCGTTTGAACAACCGTTAGATGCTAGACGTGTCCAGCATACAACATAAAACATGCACGTCTGCTGCAAAAACACCGTCGTAGGATACGTCAGACTGGGCATTAACAATGTGTCAATACACAACATTTGTAAGGCATAAAAATTTTGGCATGAACCGTGCGTAAATACAGAATGCGTGGTGCCCAGATTTTTAACCTAGCCCACTAAAACCTACATGAAAGTTTTGTTTTAATTAAACAAAGACTGCTAAAGACAGAAAAAACTTTGCACCATATTGTAAATGAAAATTGCCTTAGTAGTCTGAAATCGTAAGCTCAACCTTGTAATATTCTGACGTTCAATTTCTGTCTCATAGAATGAAGTCTGTATTTTTACACACAAAGAAATCACATGCTTCCCACAACTAGCAGCCGCAACAAATCGGGCTCCAACATGAAGACGCTGTGTGTCTACTGAGAGGTTGGAGTTTAAATGTTGTGTATAATGTAGATGTAGAAGGGCCAACACACGTATTGAGTCAAACGGAGCACAAAGATCTCACATGGGTGTACCGAGGATACTGGCAAACACCAAGCGAAGACCCAACCTGAATCAAGGAGGGTCAAATGGAGCTTTCCGGAGTTCCAAACTTAATCAAAGGGGGTCAAATCCAACTTTCCTTGAAGACGTAAACGGCAGTTTCCCCACAGTCAACCAGACATCAGAAAACTTACATAATAATGTACGGTTCATTTCTATACCGACGTACCCACTGGTCGAACCACACAGCGTCAAACAGCACAACTGGGGAACACTAAATAGCAAGGGGTGTGCAGCAACCTAATCTGAGGTACCACTGCCATCCTTACCTGACACCCGAGGAAAACAGAGAAAAATCAATCGTAATAGCCAACCCTCGGACCTGAACCCATGGCCTCCCGAATACACCCACTACAGAGGATTAGCTTAACACTAACAAAAGTCTGCATTTTGCACACACGACGCATTTGTGCGTTTCATACGATTCTCGCGGTAAATGACGATTATTTCTCCACAGAGAATCAACCTGCTGCTCTTTGTTATAGGGGAAGCAATCTCCTCTGCGTGGTACGAATCTTTTCAGCATTATATATACGCATTTATGATTTTAAAAAGTTTGTTTAGCCCCAAATGCATAAGCGAAATCGCACCTTTTACATTTACCGCAACGGCTGATGACAATATTTTCTATCGGAACTTTATTTTACCTTTTCGATTCACCACAACACTGCTGGCAAGATTTGTTGTCAGAACCTTCTTAACATACTGAATGATATGTTTGCCATGGTTAAGGAAACATACTGATGCAAAACCATCATTATTATGCCTACTACATGAAATTACGTTACAGAAATACCACACTTCTGTCTACAAATGAAAATCTAACCAGGAAAGATTTAAAATTATTACAATGAGGTCCAGAACACGTAAACACCACAAGCTGTTAATTGCAAGGAAAGTCCAGGGCAGCGACAAGCAAAATGGGACCAACGAGCCTCATGCGGTCCCTCTACGTTTGCTCCCGATCTAATTTCACAAACGCGTACCAAAAAGATATGAAATTCCACGCAGTTATTTTATCCGCATTCGTACAAGAACCTAAAAAGCAAAATTTGATCTTACTACACTTCTTGACACACACACACACACACACACACACACACTCGCCTCTTGATAATTTTCCACTGCTCAGAAACCATGACCGAGTAGTGTCTTAAACGTCAATTTTCTCAGTGAAATTATCTTTCCTTGAACAGCGACGTACAGTGAATAAACAAATGCAACAGACAGTACAGACTGAACACGAAGTCATTTACATGTGCTCAGTTCGTTGTACTCTGTGTTTATTATAAAACAGACACAAGTAAGAGCTTCTTAAGATTAGTTTCAAATTTTGTACAATTAATTTCAAATGGTTTAAAACTGATTTCCGATACGTTTTACCACCCCAATATTGGCACTAGTGACTACAGAGTTACCATTAGTCACACACACATAAAAAAGTACGATTTATAACGTGGCCCGCAAACCCTTTTTCTTCTTCATTTGACCCTCACGCCCCTCAGTCTGCCAAACACCGGTCGAGGAACAAGCTTCAAAAAATAAGGTGCGGTCATCGGGGCCGCAACGCCCTGCGTTAGTACCGCACTAACATGGTGTTTGCACAGGCAGGCAGCCGGTTGGTGCTTATCTACATCACGCGTCATCACAGCCAAGATAACAAGACACCTTACTGTTCACCCTCCTAAGAGCATCAGGTCTCACGAGTAGATTTTAACTCGAACGGAAATACGAAAGGGAAAATGGTAAACGCACGACAATCGAATCGGGCAAAACAGTGCGGTGAACTTAGTTTAATGAGACACATACCTTGCTCCAGAAAGTCGTCCCCATACACCACCAGGAACGCAAGGAATACAGTCCATATGACGGATATGCAAATACGTCCATGACAAACACCTTTCATAATGAACACCATTTTTGTTAAATATGGTCCACGAACTTTTCAACACAAGACACATTCACTACACTTCCATTATAACACCGTCTACATATAACAGTTTAATACTGTCACCAAAGCGTTACTGTTTCGTCATTCAGGTAAAAGTACTGTTAAGTTACATTTACTGCACCTCCATGCGAGTGCCTCGTGCCAAGGTTAAAGCAGCAACTATGTACAGCAAGGTTGCGAAACAACTGCCTAAGTATTTGTAACAAACTTATGGAAAACTACAAGCAATCTTCTATTCTACGCAAAAGTCACCACGTCTAAATCCTGTCCGCTACTAATGAAAGCACACGGCACTGGCAAATACTGGCTGTTTATGATGTATAAAACTTGTCTCGAATACAAGTCACTCCGGTCAGCTGCCACGACTGCAACACCACTCACCCACATACCTTCCGTTCGACTGCGCACTGTTCGTGATTCAACAGCCGCGAGCCGCACGCTGAAGTTTCCGAGTGAAGTCACATCGTGGAGCTTCGGGAAACCTCGGTAAGCACGAACGATCAGGTATGGTCATAGCTAAGCCGTTGCAGCTAATAGCTGGTAAGATCGAAAGCCATATGTAAACACTAATGTTTCGCAGACGCCATTACATTCATAACACCTAAGTTCTGTTGCTGCCGTAGTAGTCTTTAAAAGCTAAAGTGGAAAAGTTTTTTGTTTCATAAAAAGGGTCATTCCGTTTGAAAAACACAACACCTTATGTCAAGTTTTATTCGAAGGCCGTCTACTACGAGATTAGTTTGAATCTTTCTCCACAAGTTTTGAGTACAGTATCTTGTGTGCTAACCTGAACAGTCACAGAGCCTGTTAGGTGATCTTCATAAAATTTAAACGTCTCAGGTTGAGGTCATATCGGTCTGCGACCCACTATCAGAGCCTGAACTCGTCGGTGCATTTTTTTTATTTTTATTGTCCCCTCTCTTCAGACATATTGACCCATCATAGAGTGTGCTTCTGAAGATTTGTGTCGTCTGGGATATTGCGGCGTGTTGAGAGGTAAATAGCTACCGACGTTTGTTCAGACTCAAGCAGTTGCTCTGTTTGGAGTGCTCGACCCTGAAGTTAAAACGTACTACGATTTTTCGAAACGTCGATATCTGTTCACAAATAAACACGCTGTAACATCTCAGACCACTTGAATCTTCAGCAACACTGCTGCAATAACTTCAAACCCCGCACTTCTTCCTGCATATCACACCATTAATAAAATTTTATAAACAGAATGCAAGCAAGCTGCAAAGAATGCTTCTGAATATTTCCTGTTCCACTTTATGTAGTATGTCGTTTCTTATCTTCCTACTTCTTCGTACTTTCTGACAAACGAAACAAATGGTTACGTAGGTTTCTCAGCATTTGCGATACAAATTAACAGACATGGCATGAGGACCGGATGTCTCCCTATTTTATGTACATGTGAGATTTTACGTTTATACAGCGGTAAATATTTATAGTCCAGACTTCTGAAGACGGAGACAACATATCTCTCCGAAACGTCAGTAAGCAGTCACCAGACTATATGTTATCATATAGTAGCAGACTCCCTCCATATCATTCTCATTAAAAAAAAGCAATCTTCCATGTGTGTGTAACTTGGTCTTTTAGACTAAAAGCAGAGAGATTAAAAAGGTTTGAGACCAGGGCGCTGACGTTACTATCTTAAACTAAGTCAAAGGAACCGGAGGTTGGAGAAAATACCAAAATGAAATGTTCACACCAATGTGTTCTCTTTCGTATATATTATAAGGTTGGTTTGCAAAGACAGGACATGGAGCGATATGACAGATGCTTGCAAATCTTTAGTCCAAGAGAGCGAGAAATGTTTTTAATATCAGTGTCAATAGTGCTAAGATTATACTGCGTCGGTGGTGAATGAATGGAAAATTGGTAGGGCTACTGCGGGTATCATTTGAGAGGGACTGAAAAGCCTGTCAAGAAATGACTTCAGAGACCTAGGCGACGATGGGAGAAAAATACGAAATTTGACCTCCAGGACGACAGAGGAAGCGCGTTCAATTCCTGGCAGGGAAGAAAGCTAGGATATTGTGGGGGAAAAACAAGCAATACACGTCACGAACATAATTTTTGTGGGAAACCATGTTGAAATGTCTGAAATATTTGAAATTCTATGCCATACTACGCAGCATCTTATACAACACGACAATAATCTTGAAGAGTACCTCGGGTGTGGCGTATATACCACACCAGATTTTAGGATAATGTAGCTCGATGTAGGTAGCTTTCAAATTGTGCTTTCATTACGTTATTAATCAGATTTCACAAATAACAACATTTAGGCGAAATGCAAGATTGTTAACCACCCACTTTATCATACACAAATTCCGCATTTTTAGAGACGGCGCGTTTAGGTGTTTCATGCGATTCAGATAAAGTGTCATAATGCAGCCAGCCCTCAAAACACGCAATTCAAAATTTAACCGCCACAGAAAACTTCTTTCCTCTGCTGCATACACCACCAATCCAGTTTCCATAACCTAACCATCTTCATCTCCTAATAATCCACCGTGCTTCCAGTCCACCTTTACCAGAAGGATGAACGGGTACAGCCTGCGAACATTCAGAGCAATTAATTTGCTTTTCTCCCGCCCTTTATTATAAACGTAGTGCATTTCACTATACGTCATTCTTCCTGTTCTTTTTCCTTTTCTTTCCCCTTCACTTTCTTACCAGTGTTTCACACCTTCACACTACCTGTTACTCTGCTGTAAGACATGTGAGTATCATTTGAGCATCCTGCGTTGGACATGCCGTTTCTGATAGCCAGTAAGAGGCCAGCATTGCACTGCTACCTGCCCGGCACGTGTTACTGTTCATTTCATAGTCGTCTTACGTATATTAAGAATAGTTGTACACTTCATGAATCGCGTAATGATGAGACACGCAGCAGTAAATACAAACCCTACTGCTGCAGCGTAAGTTCAAAGTTGTCCGTTTTTAGACTGCTATGTCGGTAATCAATTCAATCATCATCCCAGAAACATCAGCCCTTTTAATAATTAATACGTCTACCTTAAGTCATGCAACGTTGCATGATAGCTTGCAGTTGGCGAATTGCTTTCCTTTTTGGTGCTGCGTAAACAGTACTGGAACGAAGGATTTGCAGGAAGTCAGAATTGGTGCACTTGTTTCCTGGTAGGGTTTGCTTATAATAACCTGGAAATATAAGATGATAGCTGTCTTGAAGGATGTTACACCGCGCAGCTTGGTAGGCAGTTACCACCGATTCGGAGAACTCCGCTGCCTCCGAACGTAGCCTTCGCATCCCGGATCACCGTCCTTCTAATATTTATCTCCGTCAGAATCTCAGATTTCACAAGCTGGAAGAGTGTAAGGTCGGCTTTTAAGGATTAACTCCCGAGGGTCGGAGACGGGAAGACTCACAGTAAGCGAAATTGGGCCTTTGTTCGAGAGATTAAGACTCTGATTTAAAAGTATTTTAATTTTAAAATTTAAAATTTAATATTTTAAAACTCTGATGTTTTATGCGTTGTCACTTACTTTAGCGTAAATGATCGCTATACAAGGGCAATATGAAAATAACAACTTAACATCCAAAGTTATCTTACTTTATGGCCCTGACAACATTGATTGTGTGCTTTATGAATTTTTGACGCTCCTATAAAATCAAATCTTACAATGATGAACGTTAGGGTCGTTGATGCGCTGTGAATTGGGCAGAATTTGGAAGGAGCGGTCGCGGCCTAATCGAGGTAGCTTCGTTGCATTTGCCTGGAGAAACGCAAGAGTATCGCGAAAACCTCAGTCATGACATTCATGTACGAAATGGAACAGGTATGTGGCAATCTACAGACAGGCGATTACGCTACGTCGAGAGACATTTTATGACGATCTTAAATGGGATGTCTCAGTCGATGTAGTGACTAGTAGGCCTATGGATTGAAAGAATCGAGGTCCGATTATTGATAAGGGCAGGTAAGTTTCTCTTCTCGACATACACCGACCACCCGCGGAGTCCAGTAACCTTCCTGGGCACAGCAAGTACGGAGATCTTCCTTTGGGGTAAAGCAACAGAAGCGTGAGACTAGCCAATGACCCCCTACATTATGAGGTCATAAAAAATCCAGTGGATAGATTATTTACAGAAACTTCTTCGAGCTGTTACGCTTCCCCTCTAACGTATTTTCCTCTATTCCCCTCCAGTCGTCTAGCCATTTTGTTTGCACGAAAGTTAGCAGCGGAACCTTCGCTATCAATGAGCCTGTTTGGGCTTGTTGACATAGGTCATAGTGGCTGGTGGGGAATACAGCAGTAGGCAGCTGAGAGAAAACGCAGGCGCAGTCGTCCCACAGCCAGCGGGCTTCTTTCCGCGGCCTCACTATAGTGTCGTGGTTCAGAATGCGTGCTATCGTGCCTTCAATCCCCCATGTCTCGGTGCTCACATAAGCACCAGAACTTTGCATTAAGATTCATTCCCTTTCTTCTGTCAGAAGGCACCAATAAATCATATTCCAGACGGCAGTGATAGGTTTCGCAGTAAGGCTTGTTTAGCACTCTGAACTTTCGTCCCAGTGCGCTAGTAAGTTATTGAATTACTGGCAAATATCTTAGCATTTGTGCTGCTGTTTTTGTTTATGAACACGGATTTGGACTCGAGACTCAACTCTGGAACTGATTATGTACGTGTCAGGGGAAACAGAAACAGCTTCCTTCTCAAGCGTCACAGGGTGTACAAAAATTAAAGGCACGTGTTTTTCGTAACGTACAGCACACAGCCCTTAGGCACGCTACGAAGGCGTGTGGGGAAGCGGAGGTACAGCCTCGCTCACTTTTAGGATTGAAACTAGATGGAAATGAGTGGTTAACTTCACGTCCCGGCCGCTTTATCAGGCGGGAAAGATCCCGCTGCACTCATTGAATAGGAAGTAGGGTGGAACCCAGAGGCAGTCTGAAGCTTTGGAGAAAACCTCTTGTCCATTCTGGGAGTCAAAGGACCATCCCTCTGCTGTCCAGCCCGTAGCCTAGTCACCATACTAACTACGTTATCATCCCAACCCCTCGTTCTTGACATTGGTGTGAAATTTGTCTTTTGCCCCTTAGGGAAGAAAATAGACCGAGGGTATGTGAGAACATGGTGCTGAGGAGCACATTTTGACCTAAGGAAGAGGAAGTGACCATAGGATGGATAAAACGGCATAAAGAGGAGCTTCATAATTTATAACCTTCAACAAATAAAATTAGCGTAACCAAGTGAGGAGGAACGAGATGAGCAGGGCATGTAACTCGCATGGAAGAGATCAGACATGAATAAAAACTTCTGGACCCAACACTTGAAGGAATGAATTCTCTGGGAATAACTGAAACTATATTGGAGGATCACGTTAAACGAAGCTTTAAAAATGAGCTTGGATGTGGAATTCATTGACCTTCAGACAGCCCGTACTTCCCTCAGTTTTAGAAACAAGGTATTCCTGAGACATGACTCCTACCAGCTTTTTTATATCAGTCCAGTTACGTAAATTACAGACATAATTAGGACAACCGATTAGCCTACGCTATTCTGATTAAAGTAATTGTAAGTTTACTTGTGTTTAATGCATAGAACTAGAATATTTGGCACCGCGTGTCATATTTGATGAAGAACAGTGATTGTAGAAATTAAGAAGGGGCGACAGAATTTTAACTCAATCTTTTCGCCCGGGAAAAGTCCTATGTAGGAGCGTTATTTTATCAAATCGAATTAATATTTTAAATTAAAAGGGCCGGCAGGTTTGAGAGAAAGCATCGAAAACTTTCTTTCAAAACACGCCATTCTTACTGGAGTGTTTTTATCTGTGGAGAAGTTGTCATGATTAGATCACACCTTGCTTTAAAGCCAGGCGCACAGAACTTTGTTCGCTTACTTTGGCCGTACACAGCAAGCTGCAACTGGAGGCACATATTCAGTGTACGGCGGATGGAATACATACACTGAAGTAGTCGTATTTAGACAGACGCTGCATTTGTTGCCTAAATTAGTAGGCAGGCTAGATGAAGAAGTGACTGCTGCTGTAAGTGTAACTGTTTGCCAGTGAAATACAAAAGTGTATGGCAAATGATTCAAGTACGAAAATGACAGTATGTGAGTTGTACACCACTCGGCAAGCGAAAATAAATAGATAAATAATTTTAAAATATTATTTTGAGAACGTTATCAAGCGAATAATGACGATGAGAACGTGGCTATGACTTAAATAACCATTAGTGTGGTTGAACTGTCCATCGGCCGTAAACACCACCCTCACAGAAAGGCTTTCATGTTACTGAGCTACAGCGTGTAAGGAGCGAAGAATAGTGGGCTGCAATCCAGCTGGGCATGTGACATCAGGGACAAGTGTGACTGTGAGCGAGCAGCGGCCACTTGCGGGCTTTTGTGAACATGGTAATGAATATGCGGCCTCCATACAAGTCGAGGGATTTCTTGAGTAGCTGAGAGATTATCGCATTCTTAAGAAACACGCTACAAAGTGGAATTACTTACTTACTTCTTTACTTACTTACTTACTTACTTACTTACTTACATAGGTATAATGCTCAAGACACAGACCAAGTTTTAGGCTCATTTGCAAAATTGGGGAAAGCCACTGTTAGCTTCGTCATGCCTGTCTGTCCTTCCGCCTGCGCAGAACAACTCGGCTCCAATTTGACGGATGTTCATGAAATTTGTTATTTGAATATTTTTCGAAAATCTGTCGAGAAAATTCAAGCATCATTAAAATCTGATAAGAATAACGGGTACTTTATATGAAGATCTATGTACATTTATGACAAACCCTCACTGAATTCTTCTTAGAATGATAAATGTTTTAGACAAAATTTGTAGAGAAAATCAAAACACACATTTTATGTTCAATAAAATTTTCCGAAAATCGTGCCGTTTATGAGATAACGTTGAAAAATTTAGTACAGCCAGACAGGCCAGAAATGGCGATATGATACGGCGCATGCGCATTGTTTGCTGGCTCGTTAAGGCTGCAGACACACACTCAGAATATGTAATAGTTTTTTATTTTCTACGGTAACAATGGTTACGCGAACGCACCCCGTTTTTACGTTAATAGGTATATTGCTAGTCATGTTCTCAAACGTGTCCAGCTCTGGAGGGGTCCAGTGCATAGTGCCAGACAGAAAGGAGTGTTTAGCATCTGCAGACATTAAATGGTTTGGCATTAAAGTGCAATAATTAGATGAAAATCAAGCATCTTTCTTTAAACAAGCAAAGCAATGACCAAGATTTCTGTGCGACTGCTAGTATTAAACAATGTAAGAGACCCAACTGGGGATGGAATGTGAGGCGACTAGAGGCCGCAGTAACACTCACACAGTCACACAGCACAGAAGTTTCAGTACAGCCGAGGACCTGCATTGTTCATCAATAGTTTCTAAAGGTTTCCCATATATATATATGGCCATAATATCTACCGGAAATCACTATAACGAGTGGGTTAACTTGTCAAGACTTTTGTCTGTGTTGAAAAGAGAATATACACGTATATATACATACACATACATATATTAAACTGTAAAAATTACCAACTTTTTGGAATCATATATTTTAGCCACGTATTCACAAACCACGTCAATTACAAAATATTATTTCTTACATATATCCATTTCACAATTTCGCATCTTATAGTCCATTTTAATAACATTTTCATGTCTATGTCTACATGTCCCTTATATGGGGTCCTTGTTAGCCCTGCAACGAGGGCGGCAGCTTTATCGCACAGAAAGCGCAGATCCGCAAGGACATACCATGACAGCTGCGGTGAACAAGACAGCGATAAAAATAACGCACCGCAGTATCTGTCTTTAAGATCTCCTACATAAAAGTTGACACGCCTTTCTCATTCTTCTTTTCGATCTCTATGTCCTATTGTTAAAATTTCACCCTTCTTGACTTAGCAACAATCTATCCGATGTTACGCCGCGTAGATTATAAAATAAGTGCCAGAAAAACCTACACCTTCCGTCTTGACGGTAAAAGATATCAAATAGGACATAAAATTATTACAGGTAAAAAATTGTAACACATATTACACGGCCCTAATTTCATATAGTGCCTTGCACTGTCAACCCTCCTCATTATTTTGGCTTTAAACATCCCTTCAACTCTTTTGATTCCCACGCGGTAAGACACGCCAACTTCCATATATATATATATATATATATATATATATATATAGAAAACAATAAGTTATAGGGTTTTAAATGCCTTTTGTTCAAAAAGTATTTGCGGTCTGATGCAGGATAATTTTTGGACTTCATTCATCATCGCATTTTATTAAAACCGCTACCGTTCGGAATTTATCTACTTCTGTAATCATGGTATGAGAATAGTTCTACCGAGGAACCAAAGAGAATACCGGATACGCTCGCCGTACGTTCTTGAAAAATCTCGCGAACTGTGAAACTGGGATGTGCGAATTTAAGACCTGATGTGAAGAAGCGGGTTAGAGGAACCGAAGACGCATGTAACATGATAGAAGGCGTAAAGAAGATTTGTGGTGGCGTTTATTGAAATGAAGTCGATGTTGCTGGCTGAAATTTATCACGCGATCGAAAGACATAGCATACATGGCGAAGGGGGAGACTGAAGGCTCAATGAAAAAACAGGTGATATTCTATTGTTTTGCTTCAAGCGTGTCCCTGCAAAACTCCACGTATGGTGCCAACGACAAGCTTAAATTTCAGGCCCGTATTATCAACTTGCTGTAGTAAGCAGTGTTTCTGTATTACCTTTATGAAATTACCTGGCTACCTAGTGCCAGCCACATTATAAACAGGTGCTGTTTCTCCTATTCTCTTCGGATTTTACAGGATTCTCTGCTTCTTTAAATTTTCAAACCGCTCTTTACTGGCATGGAAGCTGCCTCTCTACTCACCCGTAGTCTCTGCTTAGTGGTTGCATAAGGGCATGGAACTTTTCCTCACGACAGCCCCATTCATAGACAACTATTTCTGTGCCTCAACTTTCAGCCATACAAAGCTATTTCCAGCTCTTCCAGAAAGGGGTCACTACGAATTACACAAGAAATTTTGGAACTCGATGGAATGGTGGACTTGACACGTCTCCTGATGTTGTCTTCATTTTCCTCGAGGAAAGAATAGTTGATTCGTTTACACCATAATGGCCTCGGAATGCACAAATTTTCGTTCGACTGTCCAATTTATCCTGCATCTCCAGTTTCTCTAATATACGTCACTTTCCAGGTCCTTCATCAGCAACTGCATCATCCTTTCCGGACATAAATAAAACATGGGGGAAAAAATGCCTTTTAAAATTTGTGGGAAGTAAAATAGACGCAAGTTCCGTGTTGCAAAGTACTAGACAACTACTGAGCGAGGCGCCAGGTGTGGCATCTTGGGTGTTACTATGCAGGCGCGGCAGCAAGACAAGGTACTACAACGCGGTGCACGACGGTGGTCACTATAATTCTTCCGCGAAAAAGCGAAACCGCGGTGTGCTAACTCGCGACTAAGGGTGCCTGCTGTGGGTTTCCTTCCTCTTTCACCTGACGACAGAAGCGCAATCAACTGTCCAAACGTAGTGGTGTTAATAAATGTGCCAAATCTAACAAATTCCAAATTACTGGTTTAAATAAATTCCATTTCTTGAATACTAGACAGAAGAAAATGTCTCGGTAAATAAAGTGATCAATTTAAGGACTGACTGACTGACTGACTGACACACACAAGACAGAAATTAGTGACTGGAGTCAGTTTTGTCCACACGGATACACACTCAACACCTGCAAAATTCAACTGGAAATAAGCAGATCAATTTTTAACGGAGTGGTAACTCTACGTGTCACGTTCCTTTTTACCAACAGAAATTCTTTACTTTGCTCGCACAGTGTGTTTGGTCCTATACGTTTCATACGACTCTCACAACGAAGAACATTAACAACGTGATTTTTGCAATGGACACGGACTCTGTTCTCTGTGAGGCAGGAACAGAACTTTTAAGCGGTTGCGAAATTTCAGGTTTTTTAAGTAGTTGTTTCTTGAAATTCGTTCTTCAAAGAATTAAAAGTTAAGTAAGTTACTGAGTATGTTGATTATTTACTAACTCACCTACTCTCTAGCGATAATGTCCAATTATTTACAAATTCAAAATGAAATAAATGGCGTATTAACGATATTACTTAGAATAATTACTACTACTAGTACTACTACTACTACTACTACTAATAATAATAATAATAATAATAACTTTTTAGCTTAGATTCCATGATTATTTACATTTCAGCTTTTGCTTTATGGAGACCGAGATAGCGTAATCGGCATAACCACTCGCTAATGGTTGGACGGTCCGGCGCCCGAACCCCGTTGCGGACAAGACATTATCTCTTTTCCATAACCATCCAGACGGCTTCTGGCGCCCACCCAGCCTCCACTAAAGTGACCGAGACGTGGCGATGAACAACGAACCCAATTCGGGGCTGAAGTTAAGAATGAGAACAGCCAAACCTCCCCTCCGCCTTTGCTCTTCCGAGGTATGTTGCAGGGTGACATCTACCTTATCCTTGACTGTCTCAAACTGCGATTTTGCTACATTAAAAGTCACAAAGCAAAGAAACAATCTTTGAAACAGTAATTTCATTATAGCTTTGTAGAAATGAAGAACTAAATCAAAGCGCTGGGTAAGCCACTGTATAATAGAGAAATCGTTCCTTTGATTTGTGTTTAAATTCAAATACAATAAGCGCCGTTAAATTTGAGTACGTTGTTTCTATGAAGTCTACAGAACAAAAATAAGACGTAGAAGGCTAATTCTTAAATAACACCAGCATAATTACAACAGATCGGGAGTGCTGAAAATTCCTGTGGAATTACAAATAGTATTAGCTTAAGGTCTGCAAGGAATCTTACTCTTCAGATGATCAGGACTGAATAGGAGCGTTAAAAATAGAATCAATAAGCAAAGTGGTGCCATTTCAAACACACGAAAATGTGGGATTCATTTTCTTCAATTGATTAATAATTTGCAATTCTGCAACACACTGGTCAATACGTGTACCACTCTGCTTTAGCATGAAAAAACTCAGAACTTTCTCCACACAGTGTACTTGTGCTTTCGTATGATTTTGAAAAAGGTAGCGATTATTTCTCTCAAGAGCATTCACTGGGTGATCAATGTAATGGAGAAGAAGTGATCGCTGTGAGGTACGAATTAAAGATTACACTGGTCGGGAAAAAGAAACCGCTCGCTGTTAAAATTCAGGGTGATTCTTATAGTTTTGACATTGCTGAATCCAAATATGACAGCCAATTTTAAGGCAGGAGGGATGATGTTCAAAAGCTACTTTTTCAATAAAGAAGCAATGTGTTGGTTTCTAATTACAGTATAAATGTCAAATAATGAACAATGCCTGTATATGTTATCCTAACTACAAAAAAAAATCGTCATTAAATACTTACTTCGTCTTCTGTTGCCTCTTACGAGTATATTCGCCAGCTGGTTTCTCCATTATAAGAGTCCAGGAGCAGTCAGCCAACATATTTGGACTCCATTTCCACTGAACCTCTTTTCCATTTCGGAAATGGCCTGATGGCATTTTCTACATGTTCATCGGAGACGACTCCGATGTTTACAGGAAAAAATCCAAATGGGAATGCAGCAAATGAAGTTTCAAAGACATGATACACCCCATTACACTGTATGACGAAATTAGCTCCTGCACAACGTCACTGCAATTTTCTGCTTTTTCATTTGCCTAGAAAGTTCTTTCAGACGTTTCCAAATGTCTCCCAGGCTCTTCTTTCTACAGCGTTTAATCTTGTACTACAGTCGTGGTCTTCGAATAGTTGTACAATTTGAGGACCAACGAAAAATTCCTTATTTCCTCTTGGCCTCACTGATTTTGGGAAATTTCTCCTTAAATCGGCAAAGTCTTCGCTTGCTTTATCCATCGACTTCACAAATAATTTTATAAAAGGGAGCTTGATATGCAGTGAAGGTAAATATATTTTTACTTACTCACTAAAGCCGGATGTGTTACATTCTTCTGACCTGGTGTTTTTCTGAACGCAGTGGCCACTTTTTATTCTCTACCGAGTCTGAATCTGGATCACGAGTAAAAGATTTAGTTAGCTTGAGCAGTGGCATTGCATCATCATGACGAACCGGTCTTAAAGCAAAGGATATATTAGGGTACTTTATTTTAGGCATGGAAAATCGGACGAAACCAGTGATCTTAGTCCTGCAAAAATAGCAGTCGTTTAAGTCGTCTCGAGGCCCACGCCACACCGTCGGAACAGCAAATGCATTGATTTGTGGGTACCTTTCAACCAGTCTGCCAAAGTCCTTGAACATGAGTTGCAGCAAACCTTCGGCTCCCAGATTTTATCTTGATCTCCGCCTCACAGCCAAAATACAGTTCATAAGCTTTTCTCACGAGTTGTGACAGTGGCTTCAGTTGCGATTTTAATACCACTTCGCCGCAAATTTAGCAAAAGCTATTCGGCTTATTTTGGCAAGAACGTGACATATTGGACACAAGAAAAATACTTTTAAAACACCCAGGGAAACTGTTACTTTTGCACTGGTACAACCCTCAGGATAGAGGGTGGAATCAGACTGAGGTTTTGAGAGACAGGGCCGCGACATAGTATCATGCGACAATTTACCACGGACATTCGATATCGCCGACAAATTATCACAGCAACAAATTTTCACACCGTAGATTAAAGGGACGCTAAGCAGCTTAAAGCAAGTCTTTCCAGGTTGAAAGATAGAGTGAGGAAATATTATTCTAGGGATTTAAATGATGTAAATGAGTAAATATAAATGAACAACATAACAAAACTTTGGGCCAGCTGAACATACCGTTTCTGGGCCATTCAACTGAGGTATCAACTCGTACCGTCCAAACGGAGGGTGATGTAAACATTTTATTCACACATTCGAGTTTGTGAACCTGTTGCCAATGAAATCTACCAAAATTATTTCAGGCAGGAATTTGATGGCGACCAGTGTTACTAGTTGAAGGTCATACTTCGGAAAGTAAATTGTATGCATCTTTGCCGCATATTCGTTACCCAGAACGCCTTCAATATAATGAAATTAAGTACAGGATGAATCGTAAGAACCGCAGTACGGGACGATAGAAAAAGTAAGGTTATTCGTTTGAATATCTCAGTTGATACAGTGCCAGTTCTATAGACTGAATGACCCAGGAATCATGCGGACAAGCTACTCGTCTTTCTACAAAGTGTCCAGAGCACCACTCAGTCCAGCGGCTACCGGAGCTGTTTCCCCAGAGACAAGGCGACTGGAGCATGAAGCTGACACCTTCACATAGCGCCCAGATAGCAACGTGTGACGCTGCATCGGCACTCTCCCACATGCCTTCGCAGCGCGGTGCATAATTCAGCACACGGGCTGCCTTATACGTACCGTAACAAGTTAAAACTGAAATTATATTTTATTGTGTAATTTACACCATATGACTCAAGTAACGAACTACCTAACTAACGAATCAATCAAACAATCAGCCAACCAAATAACTGAAGTGTGACCGATATTCTTCTAGAAAAACTATTATCCGATCAGCTTTCAAAAACCCGCACTTCATCAAACCCGAAATTTCATCACCTGATTCACAACAGTCAAGAAATGGGCCCTATGCCGAGCAATTTTAAGTCATTCCATATTTAGCTGCTCAAAATGTACGTCAATATTATTCCACCTACGGCTAGGTCTTTCAATCTGTCTCTTAGCTTTAGGTTTTCCGAACAAATTTTGTGCTCACTTTCCTTATTTCCCACGCATTTTTTGTGCCACCCTCTCCACCCGCTCCTTTCCCGTTTATTTGCTCTTCAAAACTTGTAATACTTTAAAATATGTTCACAACTAAGAGAGACGACATAACAGGAGGAAGGTGGCGAGTACGCAACGAGAAGCGTCACGATTTTTACTATTCACACAACACTGGCAAGACGAGAAGGGCGGAGAGTATAGCACGCACCGGAGATAGGGGAAATTACACAAATACCCTGAAAGGAAGACAGCACTTTAAATATCTAAGCATAGAATGGAATAATATTGAAGCGGATCGTAAAGTAACTTTGGAGGGTGTGGAATCGATTGACCTGGCTCAGGAGATGGACTTGTGGTAGGGGAAGTTCTGCGACCCGAGTGAATACTGACTGTCATGGATTTTCTCCCTGGAGTTGTTAGTTAGTTATGAACGAACTTATATTAGCCTAGTTTTATAAAATCCCAAATTTGATAACTTTGGCGTAGGAAGACTAATTACCTCAAAAAGAGCCATCTTTTATCGGTCTGTGTAACGGATCATTAATACACCAAAGACCCCTTCGAAAAGACCTCGTTTTAGAAACTTTCCCAATTAGCCAAATTAATTTTCTGTTAGCACATAAACTTATGGGACACTCTTGTGCTACTTTACGTGAAAACACAAGCCTAGATGTTTAAGTTGTTTTTTAACTTCGCGCCACTTTTTAGCTCTTAAAACTCAGTGGTAAGTATAGAATCAACAATCCTAAAAGCTAACAACGCTGCATTTTGGCCACGTAGTGTATTTATGTTTCGTATGACTCTCATAATAAACAGTGATTATGTCTGGAAACAGTGTTAACCGGTTTGCCTTTGTATTGCAGACGGAATGTGTTGAGTGTGAGGAAGAATTATATTTTTTACGTTGTCTACATGAAATTCTGGCTTCAGAGAGTTACGTAAATCACATGCTACGTGGTTCCTTATTTGTTTGCTGAAAACTGTTTCAGGTTCGAAATTGAAAGAATTCAACATTTCTACAGAACGAAACACGTAGAAAAAGGAGGTCTTTATTCAAAGGGAGCAATTATCGATATAGCTGACTTGTTTGTCTGCTGGAGCAGAAAGTCGATAACAGGGACCGAGGAATCGTAACTCTGCGAACTGCATCATATTTTTCTGCAGATAGCCAATAAAATATCGCTTTCTTGTTTTCTGAGAATCCGTTTAAAGTGAAAACTACTCTGAGCCATATTGCTGTAGCAACAAGACACGCAACAAAATAACAAACTTTATAAAAGTCTAACCTAAAAATGAAACACTGGAATTTTAACTTAGCAATTTTTATGAAAATGTTAACATTGTCAGGCTAAGTGAAATATTAATCAAAATAATAACAACAAAGGCGGCAATAATAGTAATAATAATACTAATAAATGATTAATTTACATGGTGACTCAACCTAGTTACTTGTCACAAAATCGGTAGAAACACACAAAACTAACAGACAAAGAAGAACACACAAGACGAAAAATATAATAATAATAATAATAATAATAATAATAATAATAATAATAATAATAACGATAGGGATTGTGACAGCCAGAGCAGAGGTGGAAACTTCCTGTTGTGTAGAAGGTTGGATTGAAGTAAAATGGCTCAGGGCACGGTTCAGCGGTCGCTGTCATTAAGGGCCATAAACTTCATCACGAGTTGAACAACTGTCAGCTTATGTGCAAGGAATCTGCTCTGTGATATTGACGTCAATAACGCAATAAACTGTTCATGCGTCTAGTACCGCGCCACGATGGCGCTTGGAAAAGACGAAGTAAAATTCAATACATCTTTAACTTAAAAACTGAACGGGGTGAGTGGCCATGTTCACGTACCGTCTACTTTTCCCGGAGAAAGACTTTGCGGTACATACTGGAATGGACGAAGTGTGGGCGTCCATCTTCTCCTTACCTCCTATTTTGTATCGAATCATGATTCTGACTACCGTGATTCCAAACACGATGTACTGACGATCCCATTTTGTTTTTGAAATGTATCTTCACTCTGTCTACTCACACGCCTTCGTTTCTATGATGGATATTCTGCCAGCATATTATTCGTTACTATTCTGCCAGCACGTTGTGGCTTCTATACTTTTCTTACACGTTATATTGAAACTTGCGTGCATATTTATAAAATTGATATTAAATAATGGCCAACATTAGACGTCTTACGTCTACACAGTTTCAAAGGGCAGGCAGAGACCCGGAAGCAGTGAGAAAGAAAAGTCTGTAATTAATAAATATTGGAAGGTGAAATTGGTATCGCACCCTTGAGCTGGAAGAAGAAAAAAGAAGAAACTAACACACACCTCTTAACAATTCAAGTTTATTTGAATTTTTAAAATTATTCTAGTGGAAGTTCTGGCATATTCAAAGAACAATTTAATTACCCTCATAAATCTATTTTCTTTGTATACAGTTTATCATAAGTTTAATAAACACTATCAGTTAACAGCACGGACACTGTCTCATACGAAGTTTGCAAGTTGTGATGTATATAAACGCAATGTCTCATAACAAGGGACAAAGTTACTGTAACTTCCTGCCTGAGGTTCTAATGGTGACAACTTGAATAAGTTACTGATAACACAAATATACTTGTCTGTTAGGACCCAGAAATATCGTGCATACATGTTATGTGACTGAGGCAGGTATTCTTCGTGTACCAACTTCATGCAGCAGAATCCTTTTAAGAAATGCAGCTCAGCCAGTCAAGAAATTCCCAGCCCTCCATTGAATGCGAAGTTTCACAACAGCCTATCGCATGTCTGAGCCATCTGAATGAACTTCAAGCATTAACATATATTTTCTCTTCCTATAAAAACCATATTCATTACCATCCCATCAACACCAACGTCTTTCAAGTGGTTCTTCCCTTCAGCGTTGCCAACCAAATTTTGTATGCACATCGCTTGTCTCCCATGTGTATCATATATCCCATCAACTTCGTCCTCCTTTATTGCACCATCCTAAAATATTTTATTAAGGGTACGGATCATGCAGGTCTTCATTACGCAGTTTTCTTAATCTTTCTGCCACTTACCCTTAATTCTTTCCAAATATTGCCCTCAGCAGCCTATTCTTAAACACTCTCAGTCCGCGTTATTCATTTCATGTGGGTGACCACGTTCGAAATCAGTTCCTACTTCACAGAGAAGAAGTCGCATTTCCATTGCAAATGCTAACCTGTTAAAGCTGTTCGAGGAAATACTTGTCCATGGTGAGAATCAGGTGAAAATGCAGAATTTTTTAGTGTTAAATAAGGTGGTGTATATAGCAACCGCTGTCCTTTAGAGGTTCAAATTTCACCATAACTTTATTGACACGCTGTACTTGTTGACTTTGGTTAGCAGCAATGCTTTCGATCTCAGCTCAGGCCAAATAACTACGTGTTATTGTACATAATATTGATGTTTCGGGGGCCCCAATGACTGCCACGTCGCAGCACAAGCTGTCAGCTCTGTGTATTGAACACCCCCAATTCATACTTAACACATTCTGCGTTCGTATGTAACAATGCTATTGTTTGGTGTGTAAACATTAGGGTAAAGTGAAGTAATGGTTCATGTTGTGTTACGTCATGTGTATAGATGCATATTGTTACCATGATGACGTATTGTGTTGGCATTATTTTGTTGCTACAGTGTTTATTGAAGTGGCTTACGTCAAGGAGTTAATGAAGCCAATTAAAATTCTCCACCCAAAATATATTACTTTGCAGTAATAAGCTTTGAAAACATAAAAAGCACACAAAATTGCAAATTACAAATAACAGTAACAATTTTCCACTTTTTCATTCTAAAATTACAAAAGAATATAGAAGCATACTGACCCTTCAGTCAAAAATACCACACATATTCCGTTGGAAACAAGAGCGCGTCCAAAGGGAACATTTACTGTATCACTGGACTAACACTTTGCAGCCGGAATACACTCCATTTGTACTGGAAATTCACTGTCTATTTCTCAACAAACCCCGTCACATGTCCTTTACAAAGGCCAATTACATAACGGTGTCACTTAAAAGACGCCCACACTTATATTCTCTCCACAGTTTCTAAAAGACGAAGCAGGTGTTTTAGAGGATTAATCAAGTGACAAGCCCTGTTAGCCGAAGTTTTAAATGTTGTAAACTTAGTAATAATAATCATGCTTTGAATAATGCTGTTGAAGGATAGAGGATTAAATTTTGAGAATTTGTAATCCGAAAGTCTGAACACTGAATGTCGTGCAAATAACAAGAGTACTTAAAAATTCAATTTCTGTCTCGAAGGCACGCCATTAGAAATACTAACAGGTCAATAATTTTTCAGGAAAATCCTGTAATTTATTTGCCACTTATTCGAAACATTAATACACTGGGTGGAAAAAATTTAGTGGTTTTCTTGTTAAAATACGTGGTAGAAATAGTCACCACTGTGTTTTCAATGATTAATAATATTTTGTAGTTAAAAGAGTCGGAAAAAGAAGTAACATCCGCTGCCCAGTTACAAATGCACAGAACTTCCAACTTTCTTTTTCAATATTTTTCACTTCAAGTACGGATGTAAAAAGTAGCATCGCACTAACGACAACAATGACGTCAGAACGGGACAAAGCAGATTACACACAAATTCGATTTAAAGGAGTGGGCACAAAGAGGAGAGACGAGGACATAACACAGATTAATTTACGTTGGTTATAGTGGTTAGTTTTCGTATATTACCTTACGCTTCTGTGTTAAACACTTGTCCTAAAATATTTCTGATATGTACTCTGCATTTACATTATCTCCTTAGACCACAATGGTAAATGTACGTACCACAAACGTCAATATTAGGGAACTTCACAGTTCACCCACAACAGCTGTGGGAGTACAGTATGATTATAGCAATAAATAGCACTAATCAACTGGTGTTTATATAAGAGCCAGACTGCGTTCTTGTGACGTATGAACTGAGCTTCACACAACAAACGTTTAATTTGAGGTAAACAAAACAATAAACTGTTTATCACAGTAAACACAGACACTTCATTAACAACACGTAATGTCTGTGGACTGCACGTTTCGGCGCTAAACGCCATCAAAAGGCCGTTAAACACAAAGACGGGACGTGAAATGCTCTACAAATTTCCTTACAACGAGGCTTTAAATTGTCAATACGACATTACTTGGCTTTAAGCACCTAGTCAATACAGGCAGCAGGCTATTGCACTCAGTACGTCGAACGATGAAAGCAAAGGCATAACTTGGGAGGTGCAAGGGGGGAAAAATCCCCTTCCGTACTTTTCTACCTAAGAGTAGTTTTTAGCGGCTAATGGGCTGAAGTGGGAAAAATAAAAACGTCAAAATATTTTGGAAACGGATGTTTGTGTCGTGTAAAGACAGAAAAAATGAAAAACCTGCGCTTTACGGACGCAGAATAGAAGCACCCTAACGCCCATAGTCGATTCCTCCCCCCCGTCCCAATGTTATTAGCCAAGTTACGAGTATTGATGAAAGCGTAAGTAATGTGATTTTTAGGCAGTTCATTCCCGTTGTGTTTTTAAATACTCTAGAATATATAAGAGATTCAGTCAAACACAACCACTGTATTACATTTGACTCAAATCAGCATATATATATATATATATATACACATACACACCCACATACATACATATATATATATATAGTTCCAGTCAGCTGCACGTTTCAACAATATACGGGCATCATCAGGCTGGCACACAAGAAAGAAAATAAGTACACAGGTGCGATTGGGATTGAGATATCAATGCTTTACGTACCCATTTATATAAATTTTATACAAATACACTTTGTTAATTCAAATTTTTAATACCTGTCACGTATCATTTTTGTATCTGTAAATTTGGAAACAAATTCTAACCTAGAAACATCTTCTCTTTCTTATCTTTTAATAAAACATACACCAATCTCTTAGCAAAGCGATTCCTTATGGTGTTCTCTGCAGTAAGCAAATTAACATTTTGTAATTTTACGTAATCATATTTTGATATTCTGGTAAATTAATTATAGATAAATTGATGTGGGGGTGAAGATGGTAAAAGTATTTCGATAAGTGTGAGTGGAAAGACTCACAGGCGTTCGTTGTCAAATTCAGACTACTGCTGACAAAATATCCAGTTGGTTAAATATTACGAGATGGCAGTGATCTCATTGGTGCCCAGACCGGGACATGAAGTGGTGATGTCAGAACACCGACGACACAGTGCATGAACAAGTGAAGGGTCGACTGATCCTCTTACCTATTTGCATATCGCTCTCAGAATAAGAACAGAGGAGTTACAAACTGTTAGCGGCAAAGGTAAGAGCAGGTTTTTTAATGCGCTCCATGTCCGTACACTGTATTTTAGAAAACAGTAATCACCAACAAATGCACAAAGAGAATTTTATCATCAATCGTAACACACTCCTACACGTTTCGACCCTGCTGGGTCATCTTCAGGGAGAACTTTTTTGTTATCGTTACACTAGGGTTGCACTTTGTAGTTGAGTGAGAATGTGCTGTTGATTGCGCAGTGCGTTGCCTTTGGAGACGTGAACTCTCCGCGGAGAGTTGAGAAGATGACCCAGCAGGGTCGAAACATGTAGGAGTGTGTTACGATTGATGATAAAACTCTCTTTGTGCATTTGTTGGTGATTAGTGTTTTTGTAAGAGCACGTATCAGACAGAAACAGTAATCTAACGTGATTGGCTGAAGGAGAAAAGTAACATGTTAATCGAATCTGATTGGCTAAACATGTTGGTGGATATGGGTGAAAAGAGAGGTTACACCATTCAATCTCACCAATTAGGCCTATGATTTGGCGACCTCATTCCAAGACACCTTGGTATGGTTTTTATTGACGGGGATATTTTATTCCATGGCGCGACAGCCTACAGCGAGCCAAGGCCTCCTCATTGTCGAGGCTTCACGATCACACTCAGACACACCGCACCCGGTAGGACTCCTATGGACGAGCGATCAGCGCGACGCAGAGACCGCTACGTACACAAAACACAATAATCACAAACGACAGACATCCATGCCCGCGGCTGGATTCGAAGCCGAAATCTCAGCAAGCGAGCGGCTGTAGACCTACGTCATAGACCGTGCGGTCACTGGGTTCGGCACTGTTTGACGGAGATGGACGGAAATGGATGTAACATTCGGCTGGCCTTCGTGTGACCGTGGACGAAAACTGACTTCCCCAAAACGACGACGGTTTAAATGACGAACAGAAGCATTCAAAAGCAACATAAAAATTATACAGGTTTTATGACTAAATCCGTGGGCCCGGGTCTTTGACAAGCTTACATCAGTCACTTTCCCCCTCAGGCCAAAGCACACGCCTTAGCACGCTGAGACCCAAATATTTCCATTATCGTCCTACTCTCAACTACCCTCTCTGTTTTGCGCGAGTTCCTTTTTCACCATATAAAAGCGTATAACAATATTTTGTAACACCCTGTCATTCCTCACCAGACGATACAATAATCATCTGCTGAACAAAACAAGGTCACTTTGTAAGATATGTAAACACATTCCATACGCATGAAAGCACAATACAAATATTTTCAGCACAGAAGTAATAGCATAGAAAATCGTATGCCTAAACAGACATGAACAAATGTGTACTGTGTCTCCAGTCAGTCCGTAACGAGCAAACTGGGCACGCACGTATGGCAGTTTTCATGTCCTACATTATACGATCTCATCCACGCGATTGGGACACACAAAACTTTAGAAAGATCTTGATTATACGACGAATTCCATTCGCGAGAACAGGACACAACCTTCCTTCCTTACCGCCTTTTAATAGCACACAACACTCTCTAACCAATAGATGATATAGAATAGAGTCACTTTAAATTTGTTATTCCATGTAATAGTTTTATATTATGCGTTTTAAGCTTAATTCGGCTTCTAGCTACATAACAATGTAAAGATCAGAACTGGATATTTTAATCCATTTTATCGTCCTTATATGCAACGCTCGTGAAATCTCCTATTCAAAGCAATAATTATTCTGTGTAGTTACAGTGGAAGAAAGAAACGAAATCTGCAGATATTTAAACAATTTCTGGTATTTTTAATTCCTCTCTATGATATTTTATATAGGGGCCTCATGATGTCCCGTTTACCGAGCTGCAATATGTGGCTACCGATACTAATGACACCGTATCTCGTTTGTTGTACTGACGGCAACCTTCATTTACACGTGTACCTAACGGAACAGGATGTCCCACTCTAAGATCTAAAAATACAGTTTTTCAAATTACCGTTTTATATCCCCATTACACCATACATTCCGGTAATTATTGTATCGGAGAACATGACTAAATTAGACACCTGCATGCATATGTACCTAAATACCCACAGACATCTGGCCGGTCCCAGTGGCCGCGCGGTCTAAGGCGTAGGTCTGCGGCAGAGCGCTTGCTGGGATCGCGGGTTCGAATCCCACCGGAGGCAGGGATACTTGTCTCTTCTGAGTGTTTGTGTTGCCAGGTAGAGGTCTCTGCGACGGGCCGATCCCTCGTCCAGTGGGGTCCTACCGAGTGTAGTGTGTGTCTGAGTATGATCAAGTGAAAATAAACAACCTCGACACCTACTGTGAGTAGGCGGAAGAGGTAAGGACTGCGAACGAACATCTGTTCTCACTTTCCACGATTTACGTAACTGAGCTTAATTAATGCTAGTTTTTCAATTTTGGTTTTATACCACATGTTTGATATTTTTCACATTTAACCATGAACGTAATTCTGATCACTTTACCCGTATGTATAACATAGTGGGACATAATATTCTCTTTTTTATTTTGTAAGTTGTGCAACCCAACGGGATGTCTCAAATAAAAAATAGTGTAAGAATAAATAACTAAGGATAAGATTAAATAATAATTAGTATACATTAACTTACAGATATCTCATATCACAACGCCTAAGCTACAACAACAACCGTAAGAACTCAAGAACATGAGCGTCCCAGAACAAACAACACTCCTTCTGACCATCATAACTACAGCAATGCATTCAGGTAGCCCACCACTGTCAAACCGAATACAAGCACCTTAAATTACGACATTTAGCTTAATTAGCACATTAGTCCGGGTGTGTTTAGTTATCTCATGAATTTCCACACACCTTATATCCGTCATGAGCTATCATAGAGTTTGCAGAAAAAAAATTAATTTTACTCACAGTATTTAGTATGTGCCATGTGATTTAAAAAAATTTTACAAATATTAAATCTTCCATTATTCTCCAATGTTGTAATCATATGTTTCCCTGAAGATGGTTTGTTACAGACAGAAAACGGTTGAAAATGTTTTGGTAAACAAATAAACAAGTAAAGGATTAGTGAATCCTCTGGTATAATATCGTGCTGTTTTATTGAATATCCTCTGCCTAAATTTTTCTCTAGGTTGAGTGATACAGGCCCATGTCCTTGGGCAAGAACTAGGCTCCATCTGCTTTTTATTATACGGCTACGTTGAGTAAATTGAAGCCACTGCATGTGGAGAACCAGCCGTATTGCACAGTTTCAACTTATTATTAGGTTAATTATTATTAGCAGCCATTTGCTACGAGGACACATGTTCAATTATACGTCTCACATCGGTTTTAGAGTATTTACCTTCAGATAGACTCACGTGTTCTTGAACCTTAATTACAGTCACGAAAGTCAATGAACTGAACAAAACTGGAAATATCATTAAGGTTGACGTTAGGAAGCCAGAAAAATAGGTGTGTTCTGCATAATTGTCAGTGTTACAAACTGGATTTGAAAACATAACCCAAACTGAATTGCTCGCATTTAATTTGATTTAATTGAAGTCTGAGTTCATTTTTTATGAAGAATCGTGGTGCGCAGGTCTAAACGGGAGATGGAGTTCTGGATGCCAGGAGAACCCTGCTGGGCCCTTATGACTACATGTCGCAGCCTTTCATTATGAAAATGGCGTCTAGCCGCCTCTCTTGCACGCACGATGGAACAAGACAAGAAACATGCAGCAGGTAATCAATAAAAGAGAAAGCGTCAAAGGCTGTCTTTTACAGATTTATATAGGCAGTGGGAAAAGGGAATGTAATTAATAAATGCGTGGGTCATCTGTGACATATTAACTTTTCCAGAAGGGCTCTGGTGCATGAAGTAATTCGGTTTGTCAGTCAGTCACAGAATGAATCGTTAGTCAGTCAGTCAGTCAGTCAGTCGCTCAGTCACGCAGTGAGTCAGTCATATAATCAATAATCAGTAAGTCAGCCAGTTAGTTAGTCACTTAGTAAGTAAACTGTATACATAATTCACAGTATTGATCCGTCTGCCCCTAAAAAATTTTGTCTCAGAAGCTGGTAGTAATAGAGATAAAAGTTACAAAAGAACTAGTTTATTAATTGTTAATTTTTGTTGGGCACTTTGTGGGGGTTTTTAACGACGTGGTCACTACAGGAGGTATGAGGGTGAGAAGTGAAGGTCCATTGGAAGGGTTTGGAAAAACTCAGTCGTGGCCTGTTCGGGTAATACTGCGGCATGTGCCTGGAAGGACTGAGAACAACCATGAAAACAGGCAGTCAGGATAGCCGGTGCCCTCATACGGATTCATACTATCTCTAACTTTGCTGTTACATGCATGGGTTAGGGTCCACACCACAAAATTTCGCACATAAGAAGAAAGTACTGGGACAGTACTGTTACTACCATTAACCAGCCATTCCGCTACACGTTGATTCAGTACACGTTCTGCTCTTTCAGTATAAGGTACGGCAGTGCGGTTGTGAAAAGCGGGATTATACTCATTAAAATGTGGAACTTTCGATGTCCTTCCTACATTTGAAGGCGAGAGATGAGTAATGATTATGGAGCAACGCGAAAATGATTCAGAAGGTACAGAGACGTGTAAGTTACCTTCTTGCAAGGGGAAATAAGAATACATGACATTCTGCATCTAGCAGAAGACCCACACCTTTCAACACAGAACAATTGCTTTCACGTTTTCATAGTAACCATGGTAACGAAACGCATTCTTAAGCTCATATCCGAAGACGTACAGACCTTACATGGGAGTAACCACACTGAACAACAAGGAGTTCAGAGTACAAGTTAAGCCTACTTTCCCTTTGCATATTTTTCTACTTTCACGTTATCATAATCATAATCATAATCATCATCATCATCACCACCATAATAATAATAATAAACCCCTTTACGCAGGGTATTCGCACTTATATACCTGAAACAAACCATGTTTCTAGGCTATACAGTGTCGCAGCTATTCTGCGCGTACTGTTAATGGTGCATATAACGCTCTCAATATTAAACTCTTCTGTGCTTCTACGTTAGCACTTTCCGAAGTACGTGTGCTGTGCCCAATATAGCTGTTTTCTGTAGTTCCTTGACATCGTGCTTTCCTGGTATGCTGCTCAAGTACTTTCTAAAGGATTTTGAAATGGTTCCAGTTGCTCCTATTATTACTGACCTCACCTGTGTTTTTACATTCCACATCAGCTGTATTTCTATTATATTTTAGAATATATCTTTATACTTTGGAATATTTTATTATTATTATTATTATCATCATCATCATCATCATACTTATTATTTTGCTGGCTTGATGTTGAAAGTTCAAGCCTTCTGAGATGTTAGGCACTGTCGACTTGAAAATTATTAAGAACGTTTCAGAGGAGAGTAGTGCCCTCTCCCTCAGTGTAAAGTAGTCCAAGAAGATAACGGCTTCACCACGAAGATTAAGGAAGTACGTCGTGCCCCTTCCGAAACGTCGCGAGCTATTTACCCAGTGACATAGTGTAACATCCCAGAAGATTTTAATCTTCATCAACGCTACAGTGAGATACTTAAACTCGCAACTTGTTACTGTGCAGGTGTCAAATCTGACGAAATTTCACATCAACTCCGTAAGTCGTATTGTTATTGTTAGTCTACTAAGAAAAGTGAATGTTTCTTATACAACATTTGCGATCCGCCTCCACACCAAATTCTACATGCGTAGCTCCAAGGCTTTGTTAGTTACCGCCAAAAAACAGAAAGGCAAAGAAACGTTCTTATGGCTACCATAATGTTGTTTTAGCGTAACGTATACTACCTTAATTTGTATATTTTGCGAGATATATTACCATATATATAATTTTAGGTTCACAAAGTATTTGGCGCTAGTGTCGCTTTCGTCTACACTTCACTTTCCTGCCATGTTGTTATTACTGATTTTAAAATTGAAATGTACGGCGCAGGGGTGTCCCGCAATGGCATAATATCCATACCAAGTCCAGTGGAAATTCGTGAAATAGTCCAAAGTTTGAAATGCGAAACATGCACTCACACACATGTAAACATGGTGCTTTCAAAAGTTGAAACTCGAGACACTCATGGTCATTTCGAACGCATAAGTTTTTCGTATTCTTCTTTTTGAAAGAAATCAAATAAGACAAAAAATCTTTCCCTAAATCGCAGTGCTGATCTGTTTGCAAGGGGCACTCTAGCTACATTATAGTCACACAATATTTATAATCTTACACATCAAGTACTTTTATTTAAACATTTATTTTTTTATAAACTTGAACGCAACCCTAACACAAAAATTAAAATTTATGGCTTCTTTGAAGAAGCTAAAACAACTTGGGAACAGAACTGTGACACCGGTGCTTCGGTGATCCATTACCTTGACTTCAGTCCCACGTTAAGAATGAAGCAGCTTATATTGAGCTACTTTGCCTTTTCCTTTAATCTTCATCTAAATGCAAAGTGGAATTCTCTATTGGGATGGGAGAAAAGAGATGCCCTCTTTTATATCCCTACGCGCCACTTTTACAGCTCTTTAAACAGCACAGTATTGCAGTCCAGAATTTGTGTTTCGTGCTAATCCATGGCACTGAAATTCCAGAAGATTGCACTCAAATCTACAAAAATATTCTTAGCACTGAACAACATTCTTTTTGTAGTTATCTAGGAAGTACGTCTGGGCAGTCCACATTTAGCAACATAAAATATTTCTCATGTTCTTCATTTCCCAAATTTAGTCAAGAATTTCTGTTACTATCACAGGAATTCGGAAATTCGTGCACAGAAAGCATGAAAATTAATATACTCCAACACATGAATTTATAACCTGGTAAATACGTACCGAAGTTTCGGAAGAACCGGGTTTCATCGTTAACGTCGCTATTCTATCGTGAAGGTAAGGGCAGCAATTTCCTCGGAGCCCTAATTACATATCTGTCGGACTTTATGACCTTACATCCAAGAAGAGATTCTTTTGTCTTCTGCAACTACACAGTCGTTGCATCATGTTCCGGCGTTACTAGCCGTGTAAGTATTCTCTGATACAGTGCTTTTTGCAAGGTCGACTAACTTTCCGTTTCATAAAGTGTTTCCTCTCATACATACGCTTATAAATAATCACCAGAATTAAAGAAATGCATCGTTATATAAAGATTGGGCGTTAAAATACCCTACTGAATTGTACTGAAGTAAAAGAGTATTGGAATTATTGACATAATCCTTCCACTCGCACTATGGCCCTGAGGTAAACTCCGCCTCTAAGAGAAATGAGCACCAGTAATATTTCCTCGGGAGTAAAGGCGGCCGGTGGGTAGAACTGACAACTTTACTACCTTCATGTGACGATTGTCCAGAAATTCTGGAAGCCTCAACTTCCTGGAACCCTCAGGGTCTGTCCAGGCTTTTACAGGGATTGCTTTTTACTGAAGTTACAAGCATCCCTGTGCAAGGGTTGAGGTTCTCACACCAGTGGTGCTGAATATCAAAATCTTCGCGGTGTTACGGCGAGTCGACTGGTAAAGAGATACCGACCTTTCGAAGGAATGTAGTGCCCAATTTTTACGGACAAGCAGTCCCGGTAGAGTGTATCTCTTTTAACAATCGAAAAGGGGAAAGGTCCCAGCAGACTTGAATTTTCAAACCGTCTTCTTAGGCACCGACAGCAACACATATTGCATTCGCGACTAGATGAAGAGCACATTAAATTCGAAAACTGCTTTTCACGATTCGGTTCAACACGTTTTGTTTCCGGATTTCCTGTGTGCAAAATGAAAGGTTAGAATACAAAAAACTACAATTTTACTTTGTGGACTCTCCTTCTTGAGGGGAAATATTTGTTAATTGACGGTGTTTGAGAACAGACTGCTGAGGCCAAGATTTGGACTTAAGTGGGAGGCAATAGAAGAGGTGCAGAAAACTGCGTAACAAAGTGCTTCATAATTAAGGAGGAGGAGGAGGAGTTGGGCGTAGCAGGTAGCGAGAACAGAAATATAACACAAAATTCCAGTCGAAAGGTCTGAAAGGAAGAGAAAATAAATTGGAATATCTTGGCGGGGATAATATTAAATCTTTTCACAAACAAAAATGAATATGAGAGTGTGGACCGTGTTCAGGGTCGGGATCGTATGAACACGGTAATAAAATTTCTGCTTCCATACAACATGAAGAATTCGATTGAGTGTTTGAGCGATTATCAATTTGTCCATGCAATACTCTCGTACATACAGAGAATTAGTGTAATTGTGCTTTGTCATCTTCTGAGGCTCTTCTGTAACGTATGATATTAAATACTAAAGAGAGAGAGAGAGAAAAAAGGAGGGTCGAGAGAATGGTATAGAATGCCAAATCATGCGGCGTTTCTACCTTTAATCAGAGTCATGAAGATCTCGTGCTAACAGTGTCATTGTTTGTGTGCGCGTGCGCGTGTGTGCATCCGGTGGTGGGTCTCAAGAGATCATTTCTTTGTTTCCAGCGACCATTTCTTCCAGGACCCTGATGACCAGGGCTGTGGAGTCGGAGTCGGAGTCGGTAAAAATGTATCGACTCCGACTCCGACCTAGTCTAAAATCTTAACTAGATACTCCAACTCCAGAGCCCTGATAGCTACAGTAACCATTAGACTTACGCTTAAATATAGGTTATAAGTCAAAACAGTAGCCTGATGATTCACGTGGTGGCGATGAAATGTCTTATAGGCTTACCATTATTAATACATTTTGAGCTTTTATGAAGGAGTCAGTGTCGGAGTTTTAAAAATCGAGGAGTGGGAGTCGAAAGTTTTAAAAATCAAGGAGTCGGAGTCGGAGCTTTAGTGTACCGACTCCACAGCCCTGCTGATGACTGGCTCTAATTGTTTTAGCCTGATTGGAAGTGTACCTGTTAGACAATCGCCAAAAAGCATGAGTGGCATCGACGTTCTGTACTTATCGACTTTCCCTATGTCCCTAACCCCACAGTCATTTAAATCTTCCGTCCTTGAAACAGTTACTGAAATGCGAATGGCCAGTTGTGTCACTTTTGCTGTTCTCGCAGTACAAGACGGAGGACAACGGCCAATTCTCGGTGTCCCTCACGAAACGTCGCCTTTCAGTAACAACTTCTCATACGTTATTAAACGGGGTTTTTCACATTAACAAAACGTAGCGTTACTTGTCAGTTCCGTTTGTCTCCGCTGCTGCAAACGCAAGGAAATTCTAACAGATTGCCGAAGGAAAGGAACATTGCAGGATTGTGTGAACGGGTCCTAGCCCTCGTGGAAGACGTGAAGTAGGAAGACGAAGGATTAGATGGTTGAAGTGTTGAGAATAGTATGAGGAACATGGGGATTAGAAGTGGGGGATAAACACAGGAGAACAGCTAGAGGTAAATCAGGGGTTCTGTAAGGACTACAGCTACTAGGAAGGAGAGACAAACGGAGAGGAAGAGAGATTACCAGAACTGTTTGGGTTACACGGACTGTTTGCATGATTCTTGAGTGTTAGATGAGTGGTTCAGCAACGCCGCCAGCTACGGAGATTTGCGGCATAGAATGGATGGAATTTAAGGGTGAAGATTCAAGCGTCCTGTGCTAATACACTGCGTAAACTGACAAATAGCTATCGACGTTTCGCAACATCATGCTGCCTGAAGGCTGTCCACATGGTCTAAGGTTTGAATCTCCATCAACGCCGCCGTAAGAACCTTAAAACTTGCGCAGTAGGAAAATCTAACTTCGTGGAGCACATGCGTTGTTGAGAACCTGTTTGTATAACACAAAATTTATTATATTTGTACAACGGCCCGCCACTTGTCCCTCCTCTGAGCCAAACGGGTCCATTCTAAAACATCTCGTTCTGTTCCTTTAAGATTCATGTTAATATTATCCACTTACCTACGCGCACGTGTCCCAATGAAAATTGCGCACACATTTCGAATCCCTCACACGCGTGCTACATCCCCACGCATTTTATTCGTATTAAAATAATCATCCAAATAAATTTTTCTGAGGAGGATAAATTACGAAGGCCCTCATTGGTCGGTATAGCGACTACTTGACGGGCTGCACGGTCCGGGTTTCGACTCCCAGTAGACGCAAAAGATTTTTCTGTTTTCCGAAACGTCCAGAACTGCTCTGGGGCCCATCCGCTTTTTTATTCAGGGGTCCCGGAATCCTTTCCCCACGATAAAGCGACGGATGCGTGAAGTTAACCACTGACCACCTAGTGCCGAGGTTAAGAATGAGGGTATACCTCTACCCTATATGACTTCATGGGGTAGAGAGGGAAGAATTTGACCCTTGTATCTCATTATGTAGTGCCGTACCTCCTCTTACTCCTTCCGCCTTACGTCCATATTCCCTCCAGCATCCTGTTGTCACACATTCAGCGTTTTTCCTCCTTGTGAGACACAAAGATTCATAACCATAAATACAACACGTAAAACAGTAGAAATATTTTAAGAAACAAAATATGGAAGGAGTTCGGGAGGAAGGGGTAGTGGCCTATTTTACTGTGCCACAGCCACGTTCCCTACAGACACTATGGACACACGGTCCAATAAGGTTGTGTTGCCGTACCTTACGATTTATAACACAGTGTGCAAACCCGTCAGTCTCGACGCTTTGTGTCGCCCTCTACAGAGAACATATTAAGTGTACCGAATCAGGCGTAAGTGTGGTATAATTAGTTACCTTATGTTACAAACTTCTAAAGAATGAAAATGAAGTAAAAGGGTATACAAAATCGGAAAAACAGTGAATTGTAGAGGAAGTATGGTCCAATTTGATGAACTACGAATAGCCCTGATTCGAACTCTGGCGCTTCCGTGTACGAACTAGGAGTTCCAACCAATCGGCAGCAAATAATGAGGGAAAGTATCGTTGCATTGATTCAAGCGGTAGCTGCGGGTAATTTTAGTAGGCTGTGTGACTGCTGCTCTAACCTCAGTACCTGTCTGTCATTGCATCCGAGAACTGCAGGCCTAAACGGGGAATCTACAGAAGGACGAACAAAAACATTTGAATGGTTTCGTGTACAGATAAAACACGCTGTCAGTATCTGCAATACGATTAGGTCTCAAACATTCTTCATTTATTGACGGATTAAATGTATTTTCAAGTATATTTAATGAGCAAGTCAACCATGGGAGATCTGAGCTCCTCAGAGCCATGATGACAAATACTCAAGGTTTATGGCGTATGACGCCGTGTAGATTATAGTGACTTACGATGCGAAGGAGCTTGCAGACTTTATATTACAGCCCAAGAAGGAAACAAAGTGCTTTCACGAGAAGTCTGTATTATGTACCAGCCTACACGTTGTCATTTTCTATAAACCATCACTCAAATATTTAATCGGTTGGAAATGAGTTTGTACAAATGTCTGTCGTAAATTCAGTGTGACACTTACGTGTATGCCATGTTTCATTCATTGTTTTTGCTAACTACTTCCTCAACCAGGGTCACTATTAAATGTACGAGTTCCACAAAGCAGTCAAATAATATTCCGCACTTTCTGTAACAAGGAAGTACAGTAGCGTGCCCACAAGAGCCCGCCATTGGCCATTATCCTGAACCAGGTGAATCCAATCGTCCACGCTTTATGAGCCTCTCACTTTTAGATACGTGTTACTATTAGACCTATTGTCCCATCTACGCGTGGGCCTTTAACGATGTGTCTGTCTCTTCCCATTTTCCCACCAGAGCCCTCCATGGTTCTGTCTTCTCTCCCATGCGTGCCATATACCAAACCCATCTCTTACTGTGATTCGATAGCCTTAACGTCATCTGTCGAGAAGTACACATCATGAGGCCCAACTGTCTGCCTTTTCTCCAGCCTCCTCTTGCTTTCCCCGTTTTTGGAACACACAGTCTCATATTACTACAAACAGCTTGAAGCAAAGAGTTTACTACACGCACCACCTTCACCAAAATTAAGGCCTTCTGAATTCTGGCAAAAGTGTGTACCTGTTTCGTACGTTTCCAAGAAAAAACGTCGACAGCATTGACAACGGCTTCAGACTGCGTTCTCTGTGAAATACGAGCTGAATAGTTACAATTTACGAGAATTTAATATTTCAAGACCGACCCATGGCTCAGGCGTTTAGTCGCTGACCTGGCACTGCAAAAGCCTGGGTTCGATCGATCACTTGCCAGTCGTGTCAAAATTGTGCAAGAATACGCAGCACTGGGACAGGCTTCCTCCGAGTGCTCAAATCCTCCCTTTCGCCCTTCATTCCACCAATGCTGCATACTGTCATCAGAGCGACAAGCGAGCGAAGCCTCAGAACCTTCAAACGAAGCACTGCTCTTTTGTAAGTCGAGAGCATTGGGATAAAACGTCTTTTGCTTTTCATATGTAGAGTATTAATACTGTTTAACAAGGAATGGAAATATACTCTAAACACAACTTTATTTTACATGTAAGACAAACTACACATTTAGGCTAATTACGGTACCCATCATCACGCTGATCACCAAAACATGAAAACGACATGATTGCCGGTACATTGGCGGTTAAAGACATCGAAACTTACAAACGTGGAATTATATGAATATAGCATACATAACACGTAAAATGCTCTGCTTCAGAAACAATAATTATTATTTCTGAAGCTGCATATCTAAGCATACTGCAGAGGAATACGCTCCACGTTACCCGATCGACGTCATCCAAACGTCTATGTGTTTCGAAGTTTGCAGCAGCGTCTCTGTGGAACGTGAAATGTCACCAGCGGCACTTGTGAAGGCAGGTCGCCCAGCCTCTGTGCGGACAGCAGCCACTGAAGACGTCAGTTGTGGAACGAAATCCGTGGACAAGCACATGCGATATGATGAAAGAATTGGGACTGCGTCAACCAACCAAATGCCGTCGAAATATTTGTGAAAATCAGTTGCAGCCATACCACTGCACACTGTGTCCTGACGATAGGCGTCTATGGATGCAATTCTGTGAATGGCAACGGCATCAACATGCTGAGGGGCAGTCCCTTTTACATAATTTGCTGTGGATATACGAAGCGTGTCTCAGGCATGCAAGTGTGTTCAATGTCCAGACCGATCACATCCTCCTGTTGTCCTTAAATGTGAATATGAATGCCGCTTCAGCATCAAATCTTGTGCTGTTATCGCCGAGGACATTGCTGTGGGCCCCAGCCTGCAACATGACAGGCTCACTCGTCAGCGGTAGTGTAATTTTCTAGAAACTGTTCTACCGAAGCTGCTTGAAGAGGTGCCTCCTGCAGTGCGACAAAGTTTTTTATTTCTGCACGACAGAGCTCAGGACACTATGGGGAAACTTGATTTCAGGCTTCCGCCGCGATGTTGATAAGATCTGAGATGTTCTGGGATATTACGCGGCGTAATATCCGGACTCTTGACCCTTGAAGATGGGACTAATATGCTATCCCGAAACGTCGGTAAACAATTACTACACGACACAGCGTAATACCCCGGAAGAGCGCAGATCTCGCTGTGGGGAAGATTTTTGACAGTGGTTGCAAGTGACACAGTCAGGCAGGTGGCCTGGCCGTAAGGGTAACTGTCAAGATTACTTCCTCTTAGGAAGTGCACAAAGTAATTTATGAGCTATTTACTAGAACTTCAGAGGAGCGGAACCTATTCTACGCCAAACGGGGCGACAGTGTGTTCCCAAACTTTGGTAGAAGGCTAACAATGCAGGAAGTCACATCCCAGTTATACTCGCCCCCAGCGTCTTCCACACCGCAGCAGTGACCATTCTGACTGAACTGTCACGGAAAATATGACAAGTTAATTGGAGATACAACCTAATTTACTTTAGGTTGAAACCGAGGGAAGTACGCACGGGAGAGAGCAATTTCATGTGCAGATTATTTAAGTAACTGTGCGCTATCTCCTTTAAATTCAGCTTCCAATGAAAGCTGGAAAGTTGTGCATGCTGGCGAATTTATTAAAATTTAACATCCAGGATGGATGGGCCGCCAGAAGTCAATTACTTGAGCAGCAGCCATACACTATTTATCAAGACATTTAAGAAATCATGATCAGCCTGTTTGCCAGTTCAGTATTTATGCTGAAGGTTAGGGTCTCCTGAGATGTGACGCCGTGTTTTAGCACATTATTCTTGAACTGTGGTTACTTTACCCAACGTGCGCACATGCGAATCACTTAGGACCAAGCGCAGCCAGATTAAACCTTCTCACGTCCTTCTTCCTACTGAGGTCCTAAGCATAGGAACCCGTTTCTTGCTTTTTCATAACAACACTCTTCCCGAGAAAACCAGTAAGGTCTGCGGACTTATAACAAACTTAACAAACTACAAGGTGTCAGTCACACTCTTAAAACATGGGTCTCTAACCTGCGGCCCGCCAGCTTGTGTTATGGGGCCGGCGGCCACATATGTAAATTATACATAAACTACAAAAATCAAACAATAATGCAATTGTCTTTAGTCAGAATACATCCACGCGGCCAATCCACTTGGCCGTACAGCGTGACCTTGACAGAAATCAACGAGAGAGGTAAATGCTTTTGTGTTTAAAATTTTTGTCAAGATAATATTGCCTCTTATTAAAGCAGTTAACGTAATAAAATAATGTTCCACTTTTGTAATAAAACTCCATAATAAGTATAATTTTTCAGTTTAGGCGGATCGGTGTGCCATATACTGTAATTTTTGCACGTGCGGCCCGCGAGACAGTTCACAATAACAGCTGTGACCCTTTGCACAAAAAGGTTGGAGACCCATGATCTAAAAGACTAACTCTGACACTGCTGATCGCCAGAATAACTTCAAAACTCCCAGTAACAAAACTTCGGTTTCCATATAACGTGGGTAATTTGACTGGCTAAGTGACTACTCCAGGACAGAGCTACTGCACCCAATTAGATTGTTAATACTTTGTCGGGAGGTTCGTCATGCAATGGACATACATTTCCATCATTTACACCATCTCCGAGTTTAGATAAACGTGCACCATATTCCCTGCTGCTACATTTTATTAAAATAGTATGGATAGAAGCATTCTGAGACCTCCTGTTGGGGAAAACCACTACACCACCCTATGGAACACCCACCCACTGTGAGTGTTAATTAGGGAGTGGGGAAGAGCTCCCGTAGGCACACAATTCTGTCAACTCGCCGGTTATAACGCTGCGTCCAATCCAGGCAAATTCTCACAGATACTGACCTACGTCAATTACAGAAGTGTTAGGTACGGAAAAACACTACAAATCGAAAAGAGATCAACTCTCTAGAAGGCATACACTCCTGTATGGAGACTTGAGCATCCGTTAAAACCTGAAATTTGTCTAAATAATATATAATCATTGAGTTCCTATTTCACTGTGAACACAGTACAAAGACTGAGCGGTCTTTGAGGGAAATACTCGCGCTTTACTGCGAGAACCATATCACGCGTAGACCTAAATACACTTTACTGACCGACACCTTCATATTAAACCGTAGTGGTAAAACAGGTTGTTTATTTAAAATAAGTTTATTGCCATATATGAATATATATGGCAATAAACTTAACATATCTTATATATATATTAACATATAATATATTAACATTCTCTTTTCGGTATGTTTGGCATTTATTGTAATAAAAATTCTTAATTTTACGTAACTTAAAACCAAAAAATGATATTTGATATTTCTATATATTTTAAAACCTTCAAGAGAATCCACTTTTGTCAAATTATGTATCCCTGAAAATGGTCAAATTACTAAACACGGAGGAAACTTCGTTCTAAATAAAGAGTGTATATCAATAGGTCGTAACATGACGGCACACCATGAAGGAATATGGGGGCTGGAGATGGAGCTCCACACTTTTTCACCCATGCGCTGGATCGGGGATGGAAAGCAGTCCCGGGGAAAGGATAAACAGGTATATTATTATTATTGGGTGGCGTGAATTGTCAACTTCACGTCCTGGGAACTTCATCCCGGGCGAAACGTATCCCAGTGTCCCCTCAATAAGAGTCTGGGTGGATCCAAGGCCTGGTGCGGCCTTTGGAGAAGAGACAAATACAAACTCCTTCCCCTGCCGGGAATCAAACCACGATTCCACACACGTCTAGTCCGTAGATCAACAAAGTTGTATACCCAATAAGAAGTGCATCATGAACAATCTAAATACATAATAAACGGCGTGGGAAAATTGCACAGTAACTTAATATTAAAAAGTGTCGTATTTTCAGTAACCAATGCACGCTATAGAGGTAAAGACGCTGTAGAAACATGACCTATTTCAGTGTTTCAGCACTTTTAATTTTAATGTTTGATTTTTTGAAGGGGGGGGGGCGGAGTTGCGCCCTATGGTTGTGGACTGTAACCAGCATTTGGGAGGAAAATGCTGCCTCACCTTTCGTGGTCTATGTTTTTTTGCTGAAGCTGTGGGGTCATGGCAGACTCGCCTGGTCCTAGCAGACTCAGTGCATAAGGGACAGGCAGTACCTGGTTCGAGTCATGCGGATTAGTAACGTATGTTTGAATTTTGCCATATTTTTTATTGATATACGAACTGCATTTCCATTACAAACAGGAACCGGAATAGCCCAGTTAGTACAACGACACGAGCAACATTCTGTCTAATTTTTTTCAGCTCCGCGGACCAGCTACTGCTCTGAGCAAAATGTTTACAAGACCTGACGAGTGCGCGTACCTTAAAAGTTTTTGTAATATGCATAATAAGAATATTTACAATAAAAATTGACAAATCCCAGCTTCGCGGCAACAATTCAGTGTGCGCGGGAGCACTTCAGTTAATGCGCGGCCGCGCACCCGCGCAGCTTAGAAGGAACATTGGACTCGAGTACTGTCTTAACGACAGAGGAACTGGGCTCCGATTAACGGCAAGGACAAGAAAGTTTCCGCTCCTGCAAAGAGTACACGGCGGCGCTGAGACACAGGCAGCCTCCTAGTCAGTGGGCACTGCGGGAAGGTGCGAGGCTGACCACTCAATCCTAGTACTGGAGTTTTGAATGTGTGGAGTTATACCGCCGCACTCTGCTACGTTCTCATGCTTTATCGCTTACTTAAGAACGGGGACAACTTAACATTTAGTATTACCGTTTTCCCTCTATTCTGGTTTCGAGACAGGACGTATTGGTTGGTCTACTTACCTTTACCGTACGTGTTTAAGGAATTCATTACGAGCAGATTTCTGTCTTCTGGGATGTGACATCGTTTAGTCTCACTGGTAGTTACAAATGTCTTGGAGAAAATGGTTGCCACCATTTACAGAGTAGAAGAAATATTGAACGACCATGAGACATATTCGGCAGATTATTCCGATTCGTCTGCAGAAGTTTCTGGCAGCCTATACAGCGCCGCAATTCTAAAAACAGAATCATCTTAGTCGCCGCAGTAAGACGTTAGTGTCTTCTTTAGTGGGGTATAAGACGTTTTGCTCTATAAATTAACATCAGTAACATACAGCATAAGTTGGAGGCAAGAACTATTATGTAAATTCGGCGGGACCTGGCAGAGCGCCAACTAAGGGAGGTGACGCATACTGTTGCTCCTGAGGTAACTGCTGCCATTGTAAATTCACGTGGGTGATGTAAATACCTCCTCCCATTTCCATGACCTTCGCGTAAGTTTCCCAATAAACATTTTTTATGGAGGAAAGTTGTTCACACATGCCCCAATCCGGAGCCAAGAGGCATCCCATTCCGGCTTTCAACACACTTGCCAGCTACTCTGCATTGCATCGATTTGCAACTTGAAGAACCGCCATGTCGTGATGACAACGGACTGACTTAAAATTGGCAAATGTAATGTAAGGCCACAGAACGATTTGACGATATGGTAAACCATTCAAAGAGAGAGGAAGGTTCGATGTCGTTGGCTCAGTCGTTATGGACAGAATTCTGCTGGGCTGTGAAACTATATAGACCGGTAGGTGTGTACCGATATTTCGGAGAACCGGCTGCCTCAATTAACACACACAATGATAATGGATACCGCAGTATTGTCTGAAACGTCGGTACATATTTACCAGACTGCATGGCGACACGCTTCTTACAGAAATTCGTTCATAAGAGTATCAGATTGTTGAAGTACATACAGGAAAACATATTGCAAGTCCTGAAGGTTTTCGTAAGTGTCCCTCGTGGAAGCCTGATGTAGGTTCAGACAAGGTGCATGCAATGTGTTGGGCAGACAACAGCTACAGCACGGGATGCCTAACGCAGTAGAAACAGGGCACAAGTATCCACGTTAAAGTACGCCTCGTGTTTTCTTATCGCACAAGAAGATCATCCTTAGACAGTCCGAAAGAAAGATACATTGAGACAGTTGGAATAGAACTTCTGCTTGAGACACAGAACTCTGTCCAACTTCGGCATCCAAAAGTCGCAAAGTGAGGAAGGAAGTTCTTATACTGGATTAGCCACACAAGATGCACTTTAAAACTTTGTTTCTGGCTAAATTCTCCTTTTTTGTTTAACAGTGTTTGTTTTTACAGCTTGACTATTTTTTGTACATTACAGGGAACTCTTATAGCTTGCGTGACAAGAGAAATGGAGTATTTTAACTTATTAAGTCATAAAGTTTACTATATTTAAGGTGCACTGTTTAATTTATCGCCGTATTTTATTTAAGTATTAGGCCGCATGGAAGGCGACGCCGTGTATTCTGGTAGAAATATTCTGACGCGTTGACGTCAAAACTCGCACAGTGTATGCGAATGTTCTGTATGACTCTCACATTATTTCCCGACAAAATATTAAGAGACTGGTCTTCAAAATGGGAACTGAGTGTTCACCGTGAGGTAGGAACCCAAAAAATATCTGTTACTGAAATCCGTGCTCCAATAGTTACGATAAACCAACACTGTTTACAATTATATATTTGTATCAGTATCACTCCGACATGTTTCGGTGGTCAAGCCACCATCATCAGTGGGCACAAAATGTCACAGGCTTCGTTCTGTATCTAAAATTGAAATGCAGAAGGGAGCTTGTGAGCTTTGCTGCCCCCTGATGATGGTGGCTTGACCATCGAAACATGTAGGGGTGATACTGATACAAATATATAATTGTAAACATTGTGCGTATTTGTTGGTTTATCTTAAACATTGTAAAATATGTACGATGAAAAAATATAAAATCGTGCTCCAATTACATGTAATTTAAATTATTACAAAACTACCAGCATATACGTCAGAGAAAACTGCTGGGAGTTTCCATTTCTGTTGACCGAACTGCTGGCTAGAAATTGGTAAGTATAAGGAAAGTTCTGCAACTGACCACATCGATACAAGTTTTCTTGGATTTTCTTCTGTTTTCAAGTATGTGCTGGTATGGTTCACAAGCCCCAGTTCGCTACTGAACGCTTCCCATGCAGCCGTCCCGATTTAAATTCGTTCAAATTTAAAACCACTGCTGTAAAGATCACAAAATGATTTTTCCAACCTACACAGTTTCACCAATATAAACAATTCAGTGAACCTTATCTCAAGTCACTATTTCCCACAATTCTAACTTTTCAATTTTCAAATTATTCCTCTCAGAAGGGTGGATTCCGAACATTCGGAGCCGTTACATAGTCTGTCACGCTGAAGTAAATGTACTGTCTCTTATTATCCCCAATTTCTACCCGCAGTGGCATGCTGGATACAGATTTTGTGTGCAGTAAACATTACAATGCCTATGGCCTTGAACCTTACAGTACGCAGCATGAAGGAAGGACGCGACCGAAGGGAGTTATTTATGCACCATGAAGGCATACTCACGCAAACAACAGTGATGGGATTCCCTCAGTATACACTAAACATTGTCGTCGACCCCTGTTTCCTTTTCAGCAGACCGTTCCTTCCAGCCAACATATAGGCGGTTAGTGTCGGTCCTGACCTGGATGTTTTATGCGTACTTTTTCCTTATAGAAGCAAGGGTCGAGTGGAAAAGCTGTTGGTGTGCAACACGCCCACTTCTCCAGTAAAAGGGACAAAGGACGACTGGGTGTGATACTTCAGAACCACTGCAAACTTTTGTATCAAGACCAAAGCAAGCTATCATCTCACAAAGAAAACCATTCCCATTAAAATTCATCTTTTGCCATTTCACTAACCCGGCTCCCTTATCTCTGTAAAGTGAAAGACAACGTTATTCCTACGCTTAAGAAAACTGTACGTGATGAAAATATATGTGGAAGGGGAGGTGTAGCTCCACAGATTCCCAATCTCGGTACTGGGTGGCGATGAAAAGCCAACTTCACTCCTGTCTTTCTACTCCATCCACAGACCCAGCCCTCTGTAATGTACATATCCTGTTCCCCCTTATATAATATCCTGACTTCTGTGGCCAGTAGCATGAAGAATGAAATTCTGATGTCCATCTATCAGACAACCCTGGGCCACATCCCAGAACAGAGTAACAGGGGCTGTGCTGCTGCATAGTGTTAACAGATGTTTCAGCAGAATATAATGAAAGAGGATATAGACGTATAACAATAGAAGTTCTTACACTCTTGCACATGTGCGCTCTTTAAGGCAAACTGGTAATTACATTAACCCCAGTCTTTAATATTCAAGAACGCTGTATGTTGCTGACAGAGTGGTACCCAGCCCTTCTTATAGGCCCCTTTATTTTACACCTTTTCGCTTAAGCTCCTGGCTACTTTCACCACTGCTTAATTTACGCCCTCTCATTTCCGGGTTAACGCTGTTTGGCTGGTTTATTTCCATTTATGTCTTTTTTTTATGGGAATAACATGTTTCGATTTACGCCTACATTTCAACGAACACAACTAGGGTGGAAAAAAAAGGCTTTGTGTACTTATGTGTGTCGTATAACTCTCACCACAAACAGTAATTATCACGGCGAACAAAATTAACCGGCTGTTCTTTGCCATGAAGCAAAAAAGTCTTCTCTTAAGTCAAAACTAAATTCTCATAATTTGACACTGTGCTTATTTAGGCACCACCTCGTTAAGACACAGGAGAGACTGAAGGCTATAGCTCCACGCATTTTTAACCTCGGCAATGGATGGAGGTGAGTGGTTTGCTTCGCGTCCTGGCTGATTATTTCCGGGAAGAACCCTCGGTACACATTAGATAAAGGCGGGGCTGAAAGTGTGCAGATGAGACAAGCATCTGGGATCTCTCCGGTCACTCAGCCCGTAGTCCAGTCACCATAACCTCCGAGCTAGCTCCGGTCACTCAGCCCGTAGTCCAGTCACCATAACCTCCGAGCTAGCTCCGGTCAATCAGTCCGTAGTCTAGTCACCATAACGTCTGAGCTATCCCCGTTCTCTCAGCCCGCAGCCTAGTCAATATACCGTCTGAGCTATCCCCGGTCACGCAGCCCGTGGCCTGGTCACCATACCGCCTCAGCTATCCCGACTGTAAAATGCAGAGAAATCCTAATTTCAACGAATTTGCTAAACATCTCGTTATTTCACTTCATTTAGTTCTTAAGCCGACAGCGACGGCTTACTGACAGAGCAAAAATTGTGACAGTTTTTTAATGGGATGGTCCGCATGGCCTTGGACCGAAGTCTGTATCCAATTTTCTGGTTTCATTTCGTTCCACGCGACAATCGAAAACACCACCAGGAAAGCAATATAACTTTATTTTCACCCCCCTCAATGCAATATGATATGATTACTCGGCAGCTCCGCACCACTCCCCACCACCTCCCCCCGCCATCACACACATCCTCAAGAGACGCATACGTTAAACTGCATCAGAATGCGGTATGCTTCGCTGTGACACTGATACAGAGAAATATAGAATAGAGTTTCATTCTTTTTTGGTGCCGCGTGTAACACGTGTTCAGCGTCACAGCCGCAGTAGTGGTTAGTGGCCACTCATTTAAAGCACACCGGTACTGATGTGTACCATGTGCTGCATTGTGCCCAAACGGTGTAGCCACGTGTGTTCTAGGATTCTCACAGTAAAAGTCATAATCTAGTGACTGGCCTTCATGATGAAGAGTCTGAGGTAGGAAATCAAATTTGACGTCCTTTTCAAATAAATTTTACCTGAAGGACGAGCGCAGACTGTCTGACAACCGCCAGAGATGTAACAATTTTCTGTCTTCGCACTCTCCTCCTTTATTGTCTCCCTTCTTTCGGCCACTCGCAATACACAAGCGATTTGATGTCTTCAAGCGAATCCTGATGGTTCCCCAGGTTACAAGCTACTGCTGCATCCTTCTCAAGCAGCCTACCAGATTTAAGTTTATCAAAATTAAAACCCTTGCTTTAAAGACCAGCAAAAACCTTTCCTTTTCACCATCAAACAGTAAATCAAAACTTGTAAGAAGGAAAAGTGGGTGAAACTGGGAAACTTCCAAAAGAATGATTTTGTTGCTCTCCCCAGAAGAAATAACTTACATTCCTCACACGACTTTCCTTTTTTACTTATTTTTGTAGCATTCCATTTGCCTCTCCTATTTGTGGTTTATTTAACGACGCTGACAGTAGCTCAGACTACATAGCATTTCATGACTGAATCACACCTACGAGTTAATTCTGGAGCTCTTCTGGGGCCGCTTGGCCTTCGAAAATGGGACAGATAGGTTTTCCCGAAACGTCGGTAGCAAACTACCAATCTAAGCTGCGTGAAGTGCGCTTGACCCCTGAATGTCGAACCGATGGGTCGTCCCGAAACATCGGTAACAAGCTACCAATATATGCTGCGTAAAATCGGAGAACAGCGAAGATCTCATTTACACCGCGGCGGAAGCCTGAAATCACGAATCGCAAAACACGTTGGAGGAAGCGGTCGTGGCCTAACTTAAGGCACGTATATAGGGGAAAGTCCCGTAGCACCGGACATTTAAGCTATTTTGTCGATAATTTTTTCGGTAAGGTGAAATAACAAATCTCAAGCACGATATTAAAATGTATGACTTTCTTTACTGATAAACGTAAGTTAAATGCTACAGTTTTACTTAATGCTAAGGAAATAATAAGGCAAAAATAAGTCTGTTTTCGCAGCGTGATGAAATATGTCGGGTCGTAACGGACACGATATTCTTTCAAATAGCAAAGCAGTTAAATGTCCATTTTTGTTTTGCAAATATCGCATTTATAAAAAGGGGGTTTCATTCTGTGTCTGTGCTATTTTCGTGACCCTTTTATTATGGAAGTTGCATTCTATCCAGTCCTAATCAAAACTTTCACCACAAATGATGCACTCAATTTCTTTAGGCCTATCTACCTCTGAACCCACTTCAGCACGGGTTTGCAGTCGTCTTTTACTGGTGTTGTGACTTTTGGTTTTCTGTGGTTTGTTCAGAAAATTTTTGCCACGAGTTTCTTTCCTCTTTCTCTGCTGGTCAGCCTTTTCTATATTCGCCTGCCTTATTTCTTCTAGACTGATTACGAAGGGACTTGAAGTCAGAGTCTCGATTCCGTCATTGCGACGTTTTCTTATTGCTATCTTGCGTTCAGCTTTATGAGGAACAGGGGAAAATTTGTTCAACATCGTTTGTAATGAACATTTTCTGAAGGATGCAGCTGCTTGCTGTCTTGATGATTCAGTTAATGCCCTGGCTAACTGATGCCTTATTTTGGTGTTCCGTTCAGTATGTCTTCGGCTGTCCGAGGCAACGGTGGTTCAGTTGGAGTCTGTGAAGACGATGTGGCTAATGTCTGGAATGGGGGCTGAGATGCTGATGCACTGGGTAGGTTATTTGGTGACAGTAAAGACTCTGATCCGGAGGTTGCAAGAAAGAACTCTGGATCAAAGGCAGGAGTGCAGTCACCAATGGCGTCAGCAAATGCAGTTCCAGCGTGCTGAGAATCTCAGAAATCCAAATCCCCAAATGGAAGTATAAATCGGAGAAAATCCCGCGATTTAACGGCCAAATACCTGTAAAAACACAAGTCTACTGTCCAGATTTTTAATGTAAGCCACCAAGTCTTCTTTTTCACCAGAAAATGTCATTCTAAATGTACTCATCTCTGGTGCAAGTATCACATGTTTCCCTTTGTTAAGTTTCATCAATATGTCGCGCAGTGAACTTTCAGGAACTGAATAAGATTCACTTGCTCGTCTTGCTGACATCTCGCTCCGGACCTTATCAACAGGGGCTTTCATTTGCGCCTCCGTCCAGTGGCCTCTTTTTCTGCAAAATTGCCTTTCTTCTCCATTTCGATTTTACTGCCTAGGACCCATAAATAAAAGTAACACAGCAATAAAACATGTATATTTTTTACCGCCAATAACTTCATGACACATGCAGACGTGCTGGCTTAAATAACTTTATGAACGTCGTCCGATACAACACGAAAATTGCTGTCCCCTACTAGCCGAAAAGCAACGTGACTAACATGTAACCGTCTTGCATATTTGTAAAGTTCCCAGCATTGTCACTCTAAGAGTTTAAATTCAAGTCCTTGGAGTATAAGGAGAGAGTAAGAAATAATAAATACAGGCCTACTCACTGAAATCCATGTAGTCGACTGCCGAAATTAAGTTACGGAGTTCAACAGAGACACAAAACCCACAAAAGTAAGTGTAGCAACGAACCAGTACAAGGCAGCAACTCAAAATGATGGACCCTTTCTACGGCAGGAAAGAGTCAACGATTCATGCCCGGTGTTTCCCTGTAGCGCAAATCGTGCGAAACTTGCACTGCCCGATACTACCCGCTGTCTGGTACTACCCGGCTTTCCCTAAATTAAATAGGGATTGGAGTTTATTGAGAGATTAAAATGTGATAGCGGAAACATAGTAGAATTCAATTAGGTAAATCAGCCTTTATTCGACATTTGGTGAGGGCATTTGAACCCGTGTCAGTCGTATCCTAATGACACAGCGTGATCAGAGTGAGTTGCTTCAACAGGGAACTGACATTGTAGAGCTTCGTCAGTGTCAGGAGAGTAAGAGAATTTTAGGTGACTGTTACTATTCGAAATTCAAAACGTTGACAAATTTAAGCATCGTACATTTTGACGGAGAGCAGCTACCAGTTACATCCCACTTTTTGTACATTTGCGCTAATCCAGGATCTCCCTTGCAAAGCCAGTGACCGCGGCTTAAATCCGAAGCAGCAAATAAAAAATTCTCATTGAACTTGTGGTTTTATCTTATCGGGTTACTAGAAATTCTAAATTAGCCAACAGAAAAATCTTGTAGAAGGGACATCAGCACCGGGATGCTGTAACTCCGTATGTTTTTACTAGCTTAGCAGCGTTTCAGCCTTTACCAAACACAGACGCGTTAAGTCTGTTCTTTCGGAAAATCGTAAAAAAATTTACACTTAATAATTAGTAGCACTATTTAAAACTTAGCAATTACAATGAAGTAAACTGTGTGTCGTCATTAAGCGTGACAAAGTATTTACCGACAATAGCGGAATGTAAGTGCTGCGAAAATGAAGTGAACAAGCGACTATGTTATCGTTATCCATGTGAAGGTAACTGTCAGAATAGCTGCTCGGCATTCTAACAGACATGTCAGGATACTTGCAGTAATATTAGTGATAATAATGGCCTGAGTACACATCATAATGCTTATCAATTGAGTCACCTTCTTGTTTCTACTCCTTTTCACACTTCACCTAAACCATACTTGTAATTAATACTGCTACGAGTATACATTTCATTATGCCGATGGACGATACTGCCCAGTCTAAGGCAAGTCATGTTGTCTACCGCTTGTAACCTGGGACCATGGGTTCCAGTCCCACTCGTGAGGTGGACGGATGTCTGAGTTTGTGTGATTTTTAAAGATGTACTCAATGGCTGAGATGATATAGGATCGGTGATGAATCAATAAATAAAAAATGTGTGAATGACTGAATGAATAAGCATGGAGCACCAGGCGAAAAATTATGACAGGGAAAAAGTGAAGTACTGGAAGAAAACTTTGTCTCAGTGCCACTCTGTCCAACACAAATCGCGCCTGGAATACTCTGGGATAGAACAAGGGCCTCTGCGGTAACAAGCGGGCGACTGACGTTCTGTGCAATGGCCCAGCCCTCCTTTCCTTCCGTTTCTCTTGTCCTATGATGGTACAGGACTTGCGATAAGTCGACACCCAGTCCAAGAAGTCCTACAGAATATGTCAAACAAGATTCTGAATATCGATTTGCAGGAGTATGCACTGACAAGTAGCCCTACGCAGACAGGTGCTGAATTCTCTAAGAGTTGATCAACAGGAGCTGGAAAAGTTCAGTTAATACAGTAGGCGGCTGTACGACAGAGGAAACGTGTTCAGTTCCCGGCCGGGAAAAGGATGCACCTTTTCTCTAAGTTATCCAGACCGGATCTGGACCAAATCAGCCTCGTGTTCCATAGATATCAGAGATGCGACACGGAAGCGAAATCCAACACTCAACGCCCATCTAGTGTCCAGGTTCAGAATGACCGGAGCTGTACCTCTGCTTCTATAAGCCTTCGTAATGTGCACAGGGAGTTTTACTACTTTCTTTGCCTTTACCTTGGGCGAGGTGAGACAAGGACTACGCCTATGTATCTGCGGAACTGTCATATAAAACGCCTACTATCCACCCACCGGATGATGAATACGATGAATAGTTGGAATGATCACTGGCATAGGGAAACCCGGAGTGCTCGGAGAAACCTCTTCCAGTACCAATCCATCCACAACAAATATAACATGGACTGCCCTTAGAGTTAACCCGGTTTTCGGCCACGCAATTCCGACAAGCAAATGGCTTAGCTTTGGCATTACCGTCTATGTAACAGCAGCAGACAGACGGACGGAGTGATACGTTAAATAGCAGTTGTCCGTGGTATGAATTGGGTGCCTTGCAGTAAAGGCATATGGAGAAGTGGATTTAGAGTTCCACTCATTCTTAAATTGGGCGCTAGATGGGCTGATCAGCTTTAGGCCCCTGCCGCTTTGGTGAAGAAAACCACTTCCTCCCTGTGCCGGCAATCGAACTGTAAGTCCTCGGTTGCCCAGCCCGTCGCCCAGTCATTATACCAACTGCGCTCTCTCGGCTGCTTAGGTACGCAGGTCAATTGTGATGAGTCTGTAACTATACTGCAAAGGGCGGCACTTACGATAATTCTGCTTCCACATGCCTCCATGCCCGTATTTGTTACCATATACCCACCATACTCACACACAAAAACTAAGAGGTGCTTCCATCCCAACCATAATTTGTATTGTTTAGTTTTGTGTAGCAACAATATTACACGTCTGATCGGATCTTCAAGGGCTGGAATAGATATCCAGTATCTTGTCTGTACCAGATAGCGACGCTTCGTTACTCGCTTTGAAGTTCTTTTTTCTGGAGCATTTTATAAAGCAGTGGGTAGGATAAAAGCATTCTTCTGCTATTCCCCTCGAAATGTTCTTTCTTATGGCCCTCAATGTAGAAAAAGATACACAAGCTATTTCAATACCTGATTAGATCTGAAAAGTATTTGAATGCAGAAAAGTACCTTGTGAACTGCGTGTGGATCAGCTTTCAACATTCTACTGTCTGGTGAAACACAAACGGCTCCTGTGCTTCCTCCACCTGTAATCGCAGATGTACAGCTACAGCAGACAAGTCGGAAATAACTCACACAAGACGGCGGCACCTGGAGATTCACGAACTCTCTGTGAAAATTACAGTCTCCAGAGACTTAAGATGGAATAATTTCGTAAGTACACACCATGGCCTCAGAGGTGTAAGGTGCTTCCCTCTTCAGAGTATTATGAAGATGAAGGCAGAAAATTCTTTCGTAATTTCAGTACCACCGACCAAATTACACGGCGTCATATCCTATAAGACATCAATCTCCATAGCCATGGACATGAGAACCTCATATCTGATATCAAAAACTTGACCCATTCCTTTCTTGAGAAGCTAGTAGTAGCTTAGATACCAAAAAATTCTCCACATTAATGAAAACCGAAATTTCATCGCCCTGTTAAAAAGGACAGCACATCGTAAAACAAATCATTCAAGTCCATAACCTCGCATCCTGCTTCTATAAGATACCTGTCAATATTATTCCCCCGCCTACTTCTAGTTCCGACAGGTGGTCTGTGTAATTACAGACTTTCCGATGAATTTTTTGTGTCCATTTCATACAGCTGTTATGCATACTACATGTATCGCCCATTTAATCCTCATTGAGTCTATCACTGTAATAATATCTGATGACAAGTGCAAATTACGAAATTCCCCATTCCCTAATTCGCTGTATCCAACTCTTGGTACCTCTGTTCTCCAGCACCGTTTCAGAGGAACCTGATGCCTGTGACTTCAGAAAGGAAGAAAGATGAAGGCAGCACTGTCATCAGAAATATTGCTATCTACATCCGAATATACACGGCATTAAAAGCCATAAAATCAAAATCTTTACCTCCATTCGTTCACAACCTCAAACCTTTACCTTCTTAGCTCGAAGATTGCTTCATGTAGTTTGTTTCTGAACACACTATACTTCGTGGTAACGACAATTCTATAAATCACACATTTTATTTCTTACCTCAGTTGTTACCTTTCCTCTCTGGCAGTTCTTCATCATCCTACCAGCTGGTGGTTGAATTTTGTGGTTATCTTGCGGGCCCTTTCTTTGCCCTTTATCCGGTTAATTGGATCCCATTCTTACGAACCCACATATTCTGCTCGGCGACATAACAGTCTTCGTGTTGTGTTTGTTCAGGAGTGTGTGATGAACTTTGGGCAGAGGGAAACTTCTGAAAAGAATAGGGGAAGTACAGTCGCATTAAACAGTTCGTTGTTGACACAGAGTGAATGTGCTGATCGTCCTTCCACTGTAGCTTATACTACATTCTCATTTCATTCATCCGCTAAGTAGCAACAGAAGGAAGCTTAGAATTAAACTCGTCCCTATGTTTAATTATCACAACACACAGGCATGTACGGAAACGGGGTCGTAGCTCCAAGCAGTTTGAACCATGGAAATAGGAAGTGGTGGGTCAGCTTCACGCCTCGGCAGTTTTACCTCATGGAAGCAGCGTCCGCTCTCCACTGGATGGGACGATGTGTGACCCCAGAAACGGCCTAGGTATAAAAATTCTGTAACATAACCTGTCGGTTCTATACTCCTTGATACTTTCAGTTCTATTTAAGAAGGCTGTGGGCTGAACGACTCGATGTTTTTTTCTCTTTTCCGCAGCATCCAGACCGGACTAGGCCCAAGCAACCTCGTATCCAACGGAAACTGAGTGCTCTTTTCCCAGGGTGAAAGCGGCCAGACCGCGAGGTAAACTACTCGCTACACCTAATGATATGTCTCTGAATGCGTGGCGCTATGCCTTCACTCTCTTATATATTTATGGAGTGGTGCTCAGTTAAGCACACGGACAATTTTAACAATTCTTAATTCCCACCTTTGATTTTGCAGGCAATAAAAGTAGATATGATAACAAAATAAACCATGGGTACGGACCATTTAAAATATATTAACTAAAGTCTTTGGCTACCACACATCCCATAATAAACAAGCAAACAAAAAAAACCGATATAGCAGCCGTTAAAATTTTGTGGAAAACAAAAGAAATTATGTAGCGTGTCTTAAAATGCAGTAATATCCCTGTTACATAAATACATACGAGTAACGTGAATTTCTAGGGGTATTTGGGTACGTGCGTAGTGCATGTAGTACTTCGGCTGGATAAAGGTTAATCTGCATTAATTGGTTAGCCCATGTAACGGGACGATCTGTGTTCTCTGTGAAACACGAATTGCATTTTCCATCAACTCTTTTATTCATTCCAGGCTTCGAAGGATTAATCTGCTCTTTCTCTGAAACCATTATTGACTTTCTGCATTTCTGCTCCAGCCGGAAGGCGTGGTATAGGCTATAATATGATACAGTGTAAAGAATTTTGTGACTGTATCTTATCTGGGCGTGTAGATATCAAGCTACGTACATACAGCAAGTGGTGGAGAAAATTCGGCCATACAAGAACAGTAGTCGGCCGAGCTACCGAATTATGCTCTTTCTTACACAGAGTACCCGCATGCACACGCTGTTCCTGGGACCCGGCGAGCCGCCGGCGACCTTGCTGTCACTTCGGTCAAAATAAAGTTCCGTTACAAAGTTGCTCTATTGTGTGGAATTCTTTCGTCCGTGTTGTATTTTAAACCACTTTTGAGAAACATGTGTTCAGCTGATGTTATGTTGTGTTATTCTGATTGTGACACCGTGTAATCAGGTTGGTGGTTGTCAGAGTGTCGAGGAACACACGTCCTCCTTCTTCAGTTAATAACATTACTGGAAGAAAGTATAATGTTGCAAAATGTGTTCCTAAAGACACAGGACTGGTTGGCGTGGTTGATCGGTTAGCGCTCCACATTCATATTCAGCAGATACCGAAATCTGCTTCGGGGAACGACTATTGTAATTCAGGTTGGTCAGTTTTTCTCAGTCTCCAAGCAAGTACCGGAACAGCACATTAAACTAGCTCACAGCCAGCCACTGGACCCTATTCTGAATTAGATGAACACAGCCCAAGTCTATTATTGTCTTCCTTCATTTCATGTACGTCTTTAATCACAGTTCCCTCCAAAGAAGATTTTTGTGATAACATATTGTCATCAACTGGCCCTGTCTTTGAACTGTAAGGGTCGATTCATATTATACGGCATGGTACGGCACGGCACGACACGACATGACAGGATACGACACGACAAAAGATTCTTTTACGGTTTCACATGCTCGAATTCACACTAGCTCTTCACCGACAGCTAACGAAAAAGACACTCTCGCTGGGATTGAGAGAAGATAACATTTTGTCTCTCTGTGCCAGTCACTGCATGTCGTGTCTGTTAACTGACGGCAGGTGTAAATGCACGCTGATTTTGTCGCGTCGTGTCGTGTCGTGTCGTGCCGTATAATGTGAATCGACCCTAAGACTACGCCACGTCGGCCGTCTGACACTGCTCGTTTAATATGAGACCGTCTACGCCATTAACCATCAGAAACTATGCTGTTTGATAAGCGGTCTACAAAATAGCAGAAAACCATACTAAGACGCTAACGCCTGGGTTCCTTGATGCCATCTAACCTATGAGTTGTGTCACACACCAGTCTCCATGGTAACAACACAGGAGGATTTTTGAGTGACTATTTTGAAACTTTTTACTCCGTGCATTTTAATCAACTTATTTTTTACTAAACTAACTACATGCACATATGACATACATAATAGTATAGTCTTTTCACATTCCAACATGTTTCAGCGCTACTGTGCTATCTTCAGGGAGTTCTTACTCCAAGTTTCAAATCTGGCTAAAATATGACAGATTACATTCGTAATATTAGTATATACAGCATTTCGCGGTAAATTTCAATTTGCCGAGTGGTGCATACTTAGTCTCTAACACATTATAGCGTTATATGTACATCGTACTACTTTGAGAACTATTATAAGACAACAAATGCACAAATATATATATATATATATATATATAAAACTTTCACATCACTGTTATACCTTTCTACCCGACATGTTTCGACCTCTATACGACATCATCATCAGGGGTGTTATACCAAGGGCTTCACATAAACCCTATGTCACATTGTAGGCTATGAAAAATATATCACATATCCACTGTCAAGGTACTGGCTACACCCGTTGGATTGTGTGGGAACTGCACAAGTAAAATTATTAAAAATGCATGTATGTTACAGTTGATTACGTTGTCTTTAAAACCTATTAAAATCTTAAAAACTAGTACATTCACTTCGAGTTAGCTCACTGTAACACCATCGCTAAACCATCACACGAATTAAGAATGTTCATGTGAAATGTTATAATGCGATGTGTAACTGTCTTCAAAGATCACAACCGCAGTCATCAAAACTGTGTAACAGTACGCAGATAACCCTTCACAACATAAGCGAATTATTAAATAAACTTCCAGCCTTGCAATAAACTGTATTATATTACAGAACTACATCGGTATAAATGCATATATAAACACATCAGACCTACGGTTTACACCATCGGAATTCACCCACGTAAACATTCCGACGTATTTTTACACATTTTTGATGACTGCGGTTATGATCTTTGAAGACAGTTGCACATCGCATTATAATATTTCACATGAACATTCTTAATTCTTATGATGGTTTAGCGATGGTGTTACAATGCGCTAACTCACAGTGAATGTACTAGTTTTTAAGATTTTAATAGGTTTTAAAGACAACGTAATCAACTGTAACATACATGCATCTTTAATAATTTTACTTGTGCAGTTACCACACAATCCAATGGGTGTAGCCAGTATCTTGACAGTGCATAGGTGATATATTGTTCATAGCCTACAATGTGACATAGGGTTTATGTGAAGCCCTTGGTATAACACCCCTGATGATGTCGTACAGACGTCGAAACATGTCGAGTAGAAAGTTATAACGGTGATGTGAAAGTTATATATATATATATATATATATATATATGAGCATTTGTTGGTATCTAATTCGTACAATAAAAATGCACGGTGAAAAAATATATAATTTATTATAAGACAAGCAAAAATATAAAATTCAGTTAAAATTCTACTTTCATGACAGGTCGTGGCAGTAATCCTTTGCGTACACAAACACCCATCGTTGAGTTCGATCAACTGCGCATCGAGTCCGCGTATGACTAGTCGTGTGGTACGTGCAGTTAGTTGGTTGAGTGAAAGAAAATAAGTTTTTTGAGTGACGTCACAGCCGCGTTTGTGTGTCGATATACATCGCCCATCTCTAATTATCCTTTTTCACAACGTTATTTGAGCAATCAAGCTTCACTGAAAGATTAAATATTGATGCTAACAAGTTGGCAGCCATTGATGCGACTGACATTGGTGTTTTTTACTCTTAATAAACAGTGGTACAGGTCCTTTTCTTGCATTTATTCGCACTATTGTATTGTATCGAATATCACAACTGTTTTGAAATTACTGCCTTGTGTAAGTGCATCGTTGCTATAAAGTGTTTAACACAATTCAAAGATGTTATTAAAAATCCCAGTGAATAATATGTTTTGTATGAGGCATACCCGGATTATGATTATAGATTTTCATATTTGTACCCGACGGCAGTAATTTTCGACGTGAATATTCGGTGAAATACTGTTAGCCCTAAGTTATGAAGCAGTCAAGCTGTACACATGCTTCGGTCGGCATTGTTGTGATGTACTTTACCGACAAAGTCTATCAGTTGTTTCTTAAGAACTTTTCAAATTCATGGCGTGAATATTCGGCGAAACTGTATTAAGTTACGAAGCAGGAAAGCGGTACACATGCTTCTGTTGGCATTGTAGTGTCGCACTTTGCCGATGAAGTCTAAGAAGCTGTCAGATGCTAAGGTCCTACAGTAAAAACTTTTCAGATCCGTGATATGAATGGGCAAGTAAACTATGATCTCATAGAAGACCCCTAGGGATGTAACGTATAGGAACGGATCAGTTTCGTGGGTCTGACGAAGTCAGAGCTGGAGACGGGATTTTAAAAAATTTCATTTGAAATTACGGCAGGCTTTATAGTAGTGACCAAATAATTCCACAACAAAAGCTTTTCTTTAGAATCAAATGTTCTGTCAGTTACTCAAGAATTCCCTACTTTTCGTTATCGTGTTCACAAGACCTCAGCACTGGGTATTATTCTAAGACATATAAAGGTAAACCACACACTGAAACAGATTTTTTGAAGTCTACTTGAACTAACTAGCTAACTAACCAACTAGCTAGCTAAAATAACAATCAACTAACCAGCTAAATAACCAACCAACCAACCAACCAACCAACCAACCAACCAGAAAACCGAATGACTAACCAACTGATTAACTAAGTAAATTAACTTCACGCAGCACAGTCCATCTTCGGAAGCTAATAGGTGGCTCCTCGCATTTGGCAGAACCTGGCGGTTCATTACCGTGTTCACAAGAGCCTGCCATCGAACCCTATCCTCAGCCACAAAAATTCAGTCCACATCCTCATTTATTATCATTAATAACCATGAATATGTTAATTATTTGTTAGAAAATGTTTGCTCAAATGAAAGTTCGAAAGAATAACTGATTCCGTGACACCTATAACACAGAGATGAATGCTAATGAGTGGGCGCTATGTGTGGTGATTCATGAACACACCCTCTCGTAGCTACTGGATTATGAATTTACCCATTGTTGCAGGCGTAGACAAATGTCGCAGTACAGCTAATTTGGATCCATCTGCAAAATGTGAATGGCTGAAAAACAGCGACGAGATAAATGCGCAGGTTTTGTGAACTCTAACAAAGGATTAATGTAGATTGTGCCGTTCATTGTGTGTGTCTGGCAATACAACACCACACCAACCTACTGGGTGTGATCGAACAATTCCGGACTGTCCCCAAATAGTAGTGAAATGGGTAGCATTCCTGCTTTGCGGTCAAGAGATCATAGTCCCAACTTTTGCCTCGGATGTATAGTATCATGGCAGAGGCCTTTCGTAGCTTTCTCCAGCACGCACAGGAAAATTCTAAAATGGTACCTTGAAATAAGCCACATCCATTTCTTTCCATATCATGTCCAACACACTATTCATTATGATTCTACACATCCTGAGCTACTAACAGCACCAATAAATGAAGGATAAATAAACGGATAAATATTAGAAATATATATTCATAATGACGGCAGACAGACAGCAGATCACTTCGAAACCTTTGTAACCGTCTAGCAGACTACAGGGCGTCATAATCAAGGAGACTACAATTTCGATAGAGGTCTACTTGCGTACTTGTGGACTCAGGACCTTCCAGGAATGTTTGCAAGAGAGGCAGACTCGCTGAGCGCACTCTCTGGCAGCAAGGAAACCAAGTTCATGCCTTGCAGGACGCGGCAGAGGGCAGCTTCTACATGCTGTAAAGAACAAATAAATCGATGCCATCATTATTTTTATAACACCTCGTGTATGGAAAATAGTCTATCATACATCTGTTAGAAAAACATCAAACCCGGACGCAGGGGAGGGGGAATTCATGGCCCTCGGTTTATGGAAACATGTTCGAATTGCTTGTTTTATTCGCCCCTCACCCACTAAGAACATCTCTGGCAAAACCGCAAACAACGGAGTACTTCCCGAACACCTGCTCTTCTGTCTTAGTTCTAGCAAGAGTACATCGTAAACCTGTTCACGCACCTCACAGCATCTGGTCTCGTTTCACAGCAGCTATGCCCAGCACAGTTGCAGCCTACGCTATTTCACTCACACATACAAATACGTTGTAGCCCACGAGCATGTCTCTTTCCTGTAGGGAATATTTACGGGGAAGAGAAGTCTGCAACACTAAGACGTGCTCGCCTCAAGAAGACAAATCACCAGCGAGGTGGAAGTCACTTTATTGGTCGTTCCGTTTACAGTTCGACATGCTGTGCCTCGCACTTGCATTCTCGCGAGTCAGGACTTAAAGCAGACTATATCTCATACGAGTGCATATAATTCACGTACGTTTCTTTCAGTGTCCTTGCATTATGGAACAAAGAGCTTTCGACGCTTCCTCCCAAAATCACACTACACTCAGAACACACAGCGTCTGATTGGTTGAGCCAACGCGACGAAATCGAATGTTATTCTGGACAAAAGGACTATCCTGAATTCTATTCGTTGCTCAGAAATTTATCCTTGTCTAAATCGTTCCTCTCTAAATATCTACAACCGAAAATTAGCATCAGTTTCCCATCGGGACAGGCCTCCGTTAATCTGCTGCTGCCTTTCGAAGTCACGAGCTACGCCAGACAAAGAAGCGCCTTACCCACCTCTTACGCTAGCTTTTAGAATTTTCCACGTCTAAATTTTAAACAAAATCAAATTAACTAAAACAGAGGGGTGCACGCTGTACAACGGCCTTGATCACACGCCTCGCACGGGTAAATGCATCAATATTTCGAAAATCTAATCAGCTTGCTATCTTAGGACCACCAGTTTTTGGGATCGAACCAAGTACGGGCTGTCTCAACAGCTTTTTCAAATTCGTAGAAATACCCCTTTATCAAAGCATGGAGGTATTCTAGGTTACGACGCTGTGTGCGATTTGGTAGACAGAAACCAGCGTTTCGGAGGAACATATTTCATTCTTCTCGCGGTACAACAGACGGAGGCAGCACGTGCCTCTGAAACGTCAACACTCATCCATCAAAATAAACGGCTCACATTCCAGAAGACTGTCGCCTTTCTACTCAGCCACACAAAAGCCTCCAGTCTTTCATACTTGTGCATGTTGATGTTATGAAAAATTAATGGCCCAAGATATTTAAGTACATATCAAATTCGATCAAAATCATTCCAGCGATTTTCCTGTTAAAATATGCGGACAAACGGCTAGCTAGACAGACAGAGAAAGAAAGAAAGAAAGAAAGAAAGAAAGAAAGAAAGAAAGAAAGAAAGAAAGAAAGAAAGAAAGAAAGAAAGAAAGAAAGAAAGAGGACGAGAGACATGAATCCATCCATACGAGCAAGTCTTACAAAGATATATTTCAGTAGCCCCTCACTGCACTTTCAAGACCGGAATATGTCATTCGCTACAGTGACTAGGCTACGGCCTGGACAACCGAGGAATCTGAGTTTCATTCTAGGCAGAAGCACGGGGTACATCTTCCCGAAGGCATCCAGACCTGCCCTAGCAGTCCCGCTTCCTTATTTACAATGAGTACCGGGGCCCTCCCTTTTGGGCGAAAACGGCCGCAGCCTAAGTGTGACCACACTTCCGCACATGCCTTCCTGGCGTGATGTTTAATTACGCGCAAGAACTACTCTGCCAAGCCACTGCTCTTTCTTTTCCATTTTTCTTTTGAAACGATCCTCAAAATGCATACTTAAATTGGTTTCTTCTTCGCGAGTTAGCTTTGCTGTGCCACAATGCGTTGCATCTTGCACCCATATTTCACACTCACTCACAACCTATTGAACTTGTCTTGTACGGCTGGTTGACTTGAAGAGGGTCTAATGTCTGCCTGCCTGAGTGTGCGCCCGAACAAAGACGCTTTTCTTGTGAAGCCTGCCGTACCGCTACAGTAAGTGAAAAAGTGACGCGCATTCTTACATCCTGTCCGACACACAATGAATTCACCTACAGAAATTCGAGCAGTGGTTGTATAGGTGTGTAACTCTGAAAGAGCTTGTTATATTCACTGGAACTACAAGCTGTTTTATTTCGTCTCCTACTATGTCGGACTACCATCCGTGAAACTCGTTAAAAATTCAACGAGAAACTTTTCCGGCGTCACACTGTCCTAACATCACTGTGATCTACTCTAACACACTACAGCCCTTAAAGGACACTCTGATACCACAGTTTTACTGAATGGGTCGCTACGATATAAACCTGAAACACAGAAAGATGCGTCCGGATTTACGGTAGTGGTTATGTAGCCTGTGAGGACGTTTAAAGTCTACATGCTGATGAATGTCTAATAAACAGAACGGTGCAGTCGCGCGGAATCACATTCCGATGAATGTGTGTTTCTGTTTCTCGTCACACAGCTATTTCCTTTGTTTGAGACATATGAAATTTGATACCACAGACTAACATTATAAATAATGGGTCCCGCTATTTAGAGGTATGTTATGAATATTTTCGACGACAATAACTAAAGCATAATTTCCCGTTCTTTGTTCATCCTGCTCTTGACTAATAACTTAGACTGTAAACATACACACGGATGGAATGCTGAGTGTTAGCCCTTCATACAGACGATAACGCACTCTGTACAGTATACAGGCCTACCAACGCTGTAGTCCGAAGTTTAAACTTCCTGTGGGATACCTCGGTTCCGGTAAAACAAACAAACAAACAAACAAACAAGAGATTCCAGGCCTGTCCTTGTGGGATTTGTGGTGGACTAAGTACCAGTGGGAAAGGTTTTGTCTGCGTACTTTGTACTTTCCTTGTCAGTATCATTACACCAGTGCTCCACACTCATTTACCTATTACCGACGCTGTATGATCACATCAATTGAAAGAGTCGTTAAATAACACATCTACATATGCATATAGGCCTTTTCGGAGTACGGGCCATACTGTATGTAACAATTTATTTACAAAAGCTTATTTATACACAGCCAGGAGGACCGGGCATTTGACGAGATTTTCTGCTTCTTACACAAGCTTTATAACAGCTAGCATTTGGGCCAATGATGATATCCAGATGCGTTCTCTTTTGTTGTGACGCCCTGTAGGCTGGTAGGTAGGTTAAAAAATTGTGAACGAATATACAGTGTCCATTTTCAGGCTATTCCTATATTGGCTACGGTTGCAATGTATTAACATGAACATACCAGATTAGAGGGTGTCATGACACAGATGATCACAGCATGAATCGTCGCTGCAGTCTGCGAGTAATTACGTATGCGCTTGTAATTCTCTTCACAAAGAAGAACTATGCAAAACTGTAATCTAAGCGTCACGTTAATATCTTAGTTTCCGCTTCACAGAAAACACAGATCTTTTCAATGTAATGACGTTAAGTAAAATTAAACCTCTGTATTCTGACAACCGAGATGGGCTGCGCATGTGGTACGTATGGGGGGTAGCCGAGGTGAATACAGGGTTTTGGCAGGAAGACCTGTGGAGAGAACCGCTTGGAAGACCTAAGCATAGATAGGAGGATAATATTAGAATGGACCTTCAAGAAGTGGGATAGGGAGCCATGGAATGGATTGCTCTGGGTTAGGATAGGGACAGGAGGCAGGATCTTGTGAAGGAAGTAATTGACTTTTGGATTCCATAAAATGCGGGGAATTTCTTGACTACCTGAGGTTCCCAGGAAGGAATGTGCTCCATGGAGGTAGTCGGTTGTGCTGACAACCAACTGGAATTCTCTGGGCAAAACCTTGGTATCTCTAATGTAGACAAAGTGGCATAACCGTATATGGTTACCACTCTCGATTTAAGAGTTGAGATACTTAACAAGTAGTCACGTTGCTTACTCGGGCAAACGGAGAGCGTAACTAAAGGGCTGAAGGATGACCACTCCCCCCTCGGACCTCTACACCCGTGGTCACCTTTACACAGTGTAGTGGATTAGTTGTTCCATCATATTAATCTCCCTGTTCAATTTGAACCACGTTCTTTTTATTCTTCCTTTGTTCTGCGTCTTATTCTTTACCGTTCAGGTCCTGTCTGCCATCCTGTTACCACGGTAGCGGATTAGGTTCGCTTGGGTGGAGGATGGGCCTGGCGGGGGGGGGGGGGGAAGCCTTGTTTTCTCGGAAATTTGTCAACGAGACAGATAGTTTCAGGGCTCCATCTTGACCCTTCCCACTTCTCTCTCACGAAACAGAGCCCTAAAAAAAACTAAGCACCCAATGGGTAACAAAGATTCAGCTTCGTGATACTGTTACTACCACTACCCTTCCAACTGCGTCTGCTGCTACTACCACTTAATAATAACAGTACACACATACACAATGCAGAGCAGTATATGAGTGTACGTAGTCTTGGAATATAAAGCGATAGATTTGTTGCTGTTGCCTCAGTGCAGCACATTGGGCCGCATAAGTTATGACATTCACAGTCTGAACACGTGGAGCTAGCCACCCCACCCCCGTCTAGTGCCGAGGCTAAAGAAAGTGTGGAGCTATACCTGTACTCCCTTATGGGCCTTAGGCCCGTATAGGAAGCCCTTTACCTTTACAGTCTGTACACATATTCTTCTAAATTGTTATTCATGTGATGAAGTCCAGTGAGGTTAAGATGAGTGGCGCATGGTCCACATCGCAGCTGTCTATGGAGATCGTGATGAATTTCGTATGTGGTGGAGCAAAGTGGAATAGCTGCTCCTTCGTTACACTTTTGGGTAGATTTACCCGACATTTAATAATAATGAAAATACAGGCAAAGTAAAGTTGCCTCTGTGCACGCCATGAAAGCCTACGGGTAGTGTCTCTGCACTCGTCCTTTATCTCAGCACTATTTGGGGTGAGTGATCAGATCCACGCCCCGACCACCTTATCCGCGGCGCAGAAGTTCCTTCTTCCCATTACGAAGGAGGCTGGCTGGGCACAAGACCCGGTCTGACTGCGCTGGAGAAAATTTCTTGCCCCTGCCGGAAATAGAAGCTGCCCTACCCTAGTCACTACTCCAACTACTCTATCTGTTTCCATCTTAATAAGAATGCCAGAGAAATTCCTATACATAAAATCTGTACGGCTAGGAAGGTTCCATTTGAGAGTTTCACGACATTGTGTGGGTTCATTCCTTTTCAACTCTCGTCTCCAACAAAGTAGGGGCGGGAGAGTTGCTTTCAATCTAATTGGACAGTTCTGCCAACCTAACTGATTCTGCAGCATTTCCTGTTTGTGTCCATTGTTTAGCCCTCCAATCAGAGATAATTAATCTAATTACTGTCACATCCTTATTATTCGCAATGTGTCACTGCTCTACTTTCTCAATTCTTTAATTAAATATTGTTCCACAATTACCCACCATGCTATTTACTGTTACTGGAACAGTCATGCTCTTTGTGTCTATGTGTTCTTCGATCAAATTTTTTCGTTTTCACGTACAAGGCTATGGAACCTGTTACGTCTTCAATTGGTCTCTGTCCTTTCTTTGGCCGTCCCAAACTCGACAAAATTAGAATCCATCCAGGACGTTTCAGCGAATTAAGAAATTTGAATTCTACATGGTGACCTGACGTGTAAGCCCCGAATTTGGAGGATCATAACATTTTCCCTTTGAAAGTATATAATTATACTTCCTAATCAATCACAACCAACACTTCACTTTATTAAAGCATGTATGTATGTATGTATGTATGTATGTATGTATGTATGTATGTATGTATGTATGTATGTATGTATGTATGTATGTATGTATGTATGTATGTATGTATGTATGTATGTATGTATGTATGTATGTATGTATGTATGTATGTATGTGTGTGTGTATGTATGTGTGTGTGTATGTATGTATGTATGTATGTGTGTATGTACGTACGTACGTACGTATGTATGTATGTATGTATGTATGTATGTATGTATGTATGTATGTATGTATGTATGTATGCATGTATGTATGTATGTATGTGTGTATGTATGTATGTATGTATTTTTTTAATTTTATTTATTGCATGCTCCCATTACTAGCAGTAATACTACATGCCTTATTGTTTACAATTACAATGCTTTAAAATAGCTACACTGATTATTACATACTATGAAATTAACTTAATCTGCTTGTTACGATACATTTAACACTTCGTTAAGTTTATCTAAAGAAATTTCGTTAGTGAATTTAGCAAATGCTTTGAAATGTTTCCTTATTAGTTCACTTTTACTTATTGGCCACACGTCTGTCTTTAATACTGCTGATATCAAATTGTCTCTTTCTTTGGTTAGCAGCTCACATTCATATAACAAGTGGTCTATTGTCTGGTCCGTGGTGCCACAAGGGCATATTGGTGTATCAATTATTTTAAATCGGTGTAAATATGATCTTATTTTACCATGCCCCGTAACCACGCGTGTGAAATTTTGGGTAATGTTTAATTTCATTTTTAGTCTTTCAGCGACTACTGGGAAGTATTCTTTTGTGATTTTTCCCTTTGTTGTTTGGTGCCATTCCATTTGCCACTTCTCAACACTTTTACTACCAAGTTCACTTGTCACTACACTTTTTGGAACTTTCCTGTACCATTCTGTGATGTCTTCGTCCGTCGCTGCTTCCTTCGCGAGTGTGTCGGCCAACTCATTACCCTGGATTCCGACGTGAGCTTTAACCCAGCAGATTTGAATGTTCCAGTTCATTTTTCCCATCTCCGTCATTTTCCTTCTTATGTCTTCAATGAGGAATGTGTGGACGTTGCTATTCTTAAGCGAGTTCAGAGTCATTCGGCTGTCTGTGTATATGGTGGCCGTCTTGTCTTCTGTTTGTACGTTTTCTGCATACTCTAATGTTCTCAATATCGCCAGCTGCTCGGCCTGGTTGTTGGTGCATCTTTTGTTTAACCTGTATTTTAGGCTTTTCATATGATTACCTGATCTAAATATGGCTACGCCTGCGCCTACTCCCTGTTCTGACTTGCTTCCGTCAGTAAATATCTGGATTGCACTTGTCTCCTGGTTGTCTTCTGTAAGGACGGTTATCGTTTCTGCAGGGTGATGCCAATATTTAACTCCCATGTCAACATCAACCAGTGCATCCTCTTTCGTGTTTCCTCTGGTGAGCTGGTAGAATTGAAATGCTTCCTCTATTTTTATGGCAATGGGGGTCAGTCCTGTCAGCATGCAGAGAGCTTCATTCGACACTGTGCGGTATGCCTTTGCAATTTTTATATTTATAAGCCTTTGTACCTTATTAGCTTAGATTTGTAGCTTGCTTTGTCTAGGGCTTTTTTCCACAATGGTGCTCCGTACAAGAGGAGAGGCAGTATTCCTCCTGTGTAAATTGTCTTCAGGGCTGCATGTTTTAGCCCCCAGTTGAGCTTTGCCGATTTGGATAGGACAAATACCAATTTGGTACATTTTTCAACCGTATAGTTTATGTGTTCCCTAAAGGTAAGTTTACTGTCAAATATTATGCCCAAGTATTTCAAACTGTGCACTTGTGGCAAAGGTTTGTCATTCAAATATATTTCAAGTTCTTTTCGTTCTTTTCGCTTCCGTCGTGTTATTAGCATTACTTTTGATTTTTGTTCAAGAAATCTAATTTTGTTCTCTTTTGCCTATTCTGAAACTTTGCTCAATTCAACATTAGCAATGTTCTCTGCTTCTCTAATGGATTCTGCTTTTATCAAAATTACCAAGTTGTCTGCAAATGCTACTGTTTTCGTATGACTGGTGTATCCCAAGTTAAGTAGGGAGTTATACTGTATATTCCAAAAACCGGGTCCGCAGCATGGCCCTTGTGGACAGCCTTTGGTAATTTTCTTTTCTATTCTACTGCTGTTAATTGATATTACTGCTCTTCTCTCTCTAAAGTAGTCTTGCGTGAGTTGGTAAAGATTTTGGGGGCATTTGGCCTCTCTCAGCCCCTTTAGTATGGCCGGCCACCAGGCCGCTTCGAATGCTCCCTTAACGTCTAAGCTGGCCATGATGACTACTCTCCCTCTTTCCAATTCCGGTTCTATGAATTGCTTCACTGTCATAGCTGCATCTGTGGTGCTGTTTTGAGGAGTAAATCCGAATTGGTTGTCATTTAAAAATTCAATTTTGTGTACATGATGCATAATTCTATTTATCAGTAATTTTCCCAGCACCTTGCCTCCTATGTTCAGCAGACTGATTGGGCGATACTTGGAGGGGTCTAAGCTGTCTTCTTTGCCAGGTTTGGTGATTGGAATTATCTTGGCAATCTTCCAGTTTTTTGGGAAACACCCTCTTTTCAAGCATTCGTTCTATATGGAAGTTACAGTTGTGGGTATGCTTTCGAAAACAAGTGTTAAGATTTCACTTGTGATTCCGTCTGGCCCTGGTGCTTTCCTGGGATTGAAGCCTTCAATAATCTGCCTGACTTCGTCCTGGGTGAACTCTTTGTCGTCAGTGGTTTCGATCGGGTTGTCTGTTAGCTTCCGGATGTTTACGTGATGATCTGTGTCGTCTTGGGTATTGTCTTCTGGAATGAGCTGTTCTATCATAAGTCTCAGCGTTTCTATGATATTTGCTGTTTTTGAACCGCCTGGTTTTTGTAGCGTAGTCAGCGTTGCCTTATTTCGTATTTTCCCTGAGGCAAGTTTGTACGCCTCATTCCATGGGTTGCTCGGAGATGTTGTGTTGGAGTATTGTTCCCATGAGTTTATTTTCTCTTTCCTAATTGCCGCTTGATACTTCTTTGTCCCTTCGATGTACTGGTTCTTTCTATTCTCCCTTAGTTCTTCGTTGTTTAGTGTTCGTTGGTATCTTCTTCTTAGGGCATTTGTCCTTTTCCTCATTATCTTGAGAGCGTCCGTCCACCAAGGAACTGACTTTCCCTTTGGAGTAGTGTTTGGTGATTTTAAAGGTCTACACGTATCCTTGCATGCTGACTGTATTGTTTCGTCAAATTTCTCTATAAATACGCCTATGTCTTTTTGCTCTGTCAACCTCGTGTTTAGTTTCTCGTCTATTTCTCCAGTATTTCCCTCGTTTTCAATATGAACATTCTTTGCTGTTAACTGGAGTAAGTTTTTGTTAAATTCCGCGTGTTGTTGTTCTTTTATTATGTAACGTGTTCCTAAAAAATTGTATATTTGTACTTTGTCGTCGGCAAAATTTAGGTTAAATTTTATAATAATATGATCTGAGAAGCTCTCTTCTTCTGATATCTCCCAGTCTTTTATAGCTGCCAGCATCTGATCATTCACAATGGTTAAATCTATATTGCTGGAAACCCTGCTGCTTTGAAACGTTGTCCTTGATTATGTGCAATTGGTTACTTGCGAAAAACTCCTCCAGCAATTTGCCCCTGGAATTAGTCAGCACATCATGCCAAGTTGTTGATCGGGAATTACTATCCAGCGCTATAATAAGTTTTGCTCCTTTGGTAAATTTTAAAACCTTTTCCAAGGTTTTTATATTATTTTCCATTGGTTCACTGTAGTCCAGATAAATGCTGACTGCATAAAAACTTGTTTGTCCATTATCTATTTCCAGAATACCGCGTCATTATCTGACAGTTGTGCGATGAGAAGAGCATCAATTGTGTTATTGGGTATTACAATTGCTGCCCTGCTTTTCCCTTCTCCAGAGGTGAATGTTCTATATCCTTTGCTAATCCCTAGCGGTTATTTTGGTATAGATAGGGTTCTTGTATTAGTGCTATCCCTATTCTCTCTGTGGATATTATCTGCATTAAATTATCTGTCGCTGCCCTTGAATGTTGTAGGTTTACTTGGTTACATCTTATCTGATATAGTGCATAGGTTCGTGTTTCCGTTTTCCTTTGCGTCTGTGGGGTCGCCATGTTAGTAGTCCGTGTTTTGCTTGTATTTTTCTAGCACCGCCAGCAGACTAGGGTAGTTCTTATCTAGGGAAGAGTGAGCAGTATCGATTTGGTTAGTTTGATGGTGTTTATTGTATATCAAGCAGTTGATGCATTTGTGCTCTGATTTGGTGGCCTTGCATTCTTTTAGTTTGTGGCTCCCCGCGCAAAAGGGGCACGTTTCCTCCCCTTGCAGTCTCGAAAGTTGTGGTTATATCTGCTGCAGCGGAAGCACCTTTTAGCTACCATGTAGTCGTCGACGTTGCAGATTGCCCATCCCAGTTTAACTCTGGCTTGCATTAGTTTCTTTCGGGTTCCAGAGTCCACTCCTATGACCAAGTTTCTTGTTTCCCGCTTTGTAGTGTAGCAAAATTTTGCCCTAATGTCCCCCTCTTTTAAGCCCAATTCTGGGTTTTGTACTGTAAGAGTGTCTTCAACATTTTCCAGCGTTATGTCATCAGGGATGTTAAGCAAAACTAATCTCGGATTTCTTAGTTTCTGAATATTAACCTCCAATTCTTCTCCACACTTTTCCCCGATTTCTTCCCCTAGTGTTTCTATTTCATTCTTACTACTTGCCTCTATCATAACTCTGCTGTCTCTAAGTGATTTTAGTGAGGTGATCCCCACTTTAATTTCTGTAGGGTTCACTTTCGTCTTCAGTAACTTTTTGATCATGTCGCGGGGTTGGTTAACTTTTGATCGGAGCGTTAATCTGTATTTTCTTTCTGCACATCCTGCAACTACCCTGGGGTAAAGCTTCCGATTACTGTCTTGAGATGTCAGCACCTGTCTGCTAATGGTTCTTGGTGGTTCCCGTTCTCGGAATTTAGATATCTCTGCGTGTCTCATAGAGGTCACACTTCTACATGAATCAAGTTCTGTTTTCACTGTGTTGATCTCTCTTTCCATTTGTTGGTTCTGTCTAGTTTTCTCATCAATCATTCCTTTCATTTTATTAAAAAGATTCCTCAGTGTACTCACTGTTTCGAAGATGGTCCTCTTGAGTTCTTTTCTCATATTCCCGCTTTGATCTGCAGTATTCACTACCTTGTTCAGAGCGTTCTCGATGTTCTGACTCACCTCGTCGGCCATCTTGCCTCCGTGTGTGTGTGTGTGTGTACGTATGTATGTATGTATGTATGTATGTATGTATGTATGTATGTATGTATGTATGTATGTATGTATGTATGTATGTATGTATGTATGTATGTATGTATGTATGTATGTACGTATGTATGTATATATGTACGTATGTATAAAGCGAACTGTTGGTTGTGATTGACTGATTCAAAACTGTAAACATACACTTTGTATCTGCACACTAACTGGGATGTTTAATATTGAAACTGTCCCTTTAGTTAATTCTGGTGGTTCCCTGTCGACTTTCCGAACTTCCAGAGCGGACCCAGACTGCACGAAATCTGTGCTGTTCATTACGTAATGAGTTTGAATGGACTGCGCACTGCGAAAAACCTGGTGTTAGCAGGCGCAGCACCACATGTATTATATTGACTCAACTAATATACTTAAACTTTAATTCATCACTTAATGAAGCTACTTTCTTTTTCCTTTACCCACCAAAACGCATGTGGCAGAATAATATTTACACATCAAAGCACAGTGGTAACTGCGTCTACCACCGACATTAACATAACAAAGATTGTATATTGCCCGTGCTGTGTATTTTCCTCATAAAGAAAATTTTTCTTCCTAAAATATATTAAACGGTTGGTCTTCGTAACGGAGAACGGTTTTGTTCTTTGTGAGGTAGGAACTGAATCCATAAATGTAATATGGGAGCATGTTATACATCGAAAATCCGTGCCACGACTCCGGTGGTTAGTCGCTGGCCTCTCATTGCAGAGGCACGTGTTTGATCCCGCATCATGCCATGTGAGTTTTGTGGCGGACAAAGCGGCAATGGGACAGGTCTCCCTAAGACTAACTCGGTTTTTCCCTGTCAGTATCATTCCATCTGTCCACATTCATCTTCACCTGCATGTTGCTTTTACTAGAAGGACAAACGGGCGAAGACTGGGAGCTTTAGAAAAACCAATGATCTTTCGGAAATCGGGGAACACTGGATACAAAATTTCTTGCATTTTTTTATACTTCAAAGGCCGTACGATGGTTTAGAAGGTTAATCACCGGCCTGTCACCTTGGAGGCGAAGGTTCAGTTTTTGGACAAAGGAGGGTGAGATTTGTGGGGCCAAAGGAGCACTGGGACAGGTTTTCCTCCGACTACTTCAGCTTTGCCCTGTTCATATTATTGAACTAATGCCCCACAAAGTTTTTTGTACATACTGTTCGTACCACAAGGACGAATGGGTGAGGCCTGAGCACCTTCAAAAAGCAATGGTTATTCGGATTTCGGTGATGGCTGAACAGAAAAAAACTTCAGTCTTTCTTCTAATGCTTTCAAGGACTGAAGAACATTACGGAAACACAAGGCACGAGACTAGGTGCTTCATTATACTTCCCTCAAAATCAATGACAGTGACAAGGTTTTGTGAAGGCGGCGATGAAATTTTCGGTTATAGTTAACGCAGATGTTTTTTTCATAGCTCAGCGAGAGTCAGATTTCAGGAAGGACTCTGCGAAAATTATCGCTACAAAATTTGTATGAAAAAAAATGGACGGATGACTGGACGGGCAAAGCTGGGAAGTACACAGGAGGGTCAGCGTTGATCATTGACACTTCTCTTGGAGGCCTCAGACAGCAGTGTTAATTACTGCACTACGTTAGCTCATCAAGATTATACGTTATCTCCTGCCGCCGCAAAGTTACGTCTTCGAACGGACGTAGAACCGAGAAACAGACGTGGGAAATGTGGTGCATTTTAAGCCCAGGTTATCGGGAATGAAAAACACTACAATCAGCTAATAATGTGATCACTGCAGATTTTTCTGAAACAGACCTAAACAGTGTAATTCTGGATCATGTCGACGCGCAAAAGTTCCTCTTTTTTTTTTTTTTCACCCATGGACGATTTGTCGTTCGAAAGGTTTCATGCATACCGAGATCTTACTGCGGCCGCACCTCCATCTATCTCATGTCTCGGCTTTCCAAAATTGTCTACACATTGTGAATAGCAGAGTGAAAACAGGCATCAGTGACGTTGAATGCAAGCAGCAGAGTGACGTTTGTGATGTATGCAATTCTTTCATCACAGCACTAATAGAAATGAAATCTGTATGTAGCTTTAAAAACTTTCAGGCACTGTGGTAAAGCTACGTAAGGCATACTTTAATATGGCAGTCTATCTACATTTTACCCGTACGGTGTTTCTTACGACTCTCAGCACAGGAGCACACAACGGCTCTTTCCTTAACACGAGCAAAATTTGTTATTTGTAAACCAGATCCAGTGCTTTTCTGTTGTGTATGAAATGGGATCCACAGTGGAGTATTATTTAGGTGAAGTTCAGCATTTAAATAATAATAATAATAATAATAATAATAATAATAATCCGCAGGCGTTAGCTCTTAACAGACCTGTTTCGGGCTCATTTAATAGTCTCTTCAGAGGCCTTCCAAGTCGTCTTCGTCCACTTGGTCCATAATTCAGCATTATTTTTGGCATCGTGCTGTCGTTTATTCTTGTTACGTGGTGCAGCAAATTTGATTTGTGCCTTCTTAGTTTCTCTTCACCTGCTGCTACTTTCGACTCTTCCAAGATTTATTCATTCCTTTTGTCTCTTCGTTGACGCTTGAAAGTGATTTTTAATTTCCCAGGGCGGGTTACTAGCCTACCGCTAGCTAGTCCAGTGGTGCGGTTGCAACCTTTTAGGGTCTGGACTTAAAAGTTAGATATGGGAGGTCTGAGGTCCTTATGGCGTTGTTACTGACGTTTCAGGTCTCCTAGGATGTTAGGAAACGTGTCGAATGGTATAGAGTTCCGCAGTTTCGGAGGATCATAATGCATTCATCTTCAAAGTCAAGTAGTCCACTTCACCCTACAGATGAAGGCACTACAATCCCTCGAACGTCGGCAGCTGTTTACCAGTCTAAACAGCGTAGCATCCTATAACAGCTGAGCAGTTTAATCAGTTTGCTGGAATGATGAGATAATAAAACGAGTAATTACACCATTCACATCTTACAAAGAGTGAAGTTTGTTGGTCTTACTCTTCTATTATACCGTATACACAGTAGCAATATAGAGTCGAACCCGCTTAGAACTACATCGGTTTACGCGTCACCACGTCTATAGCGTTAGATATTCTGAAGAACCAATTTATTTTTCACTCTTAACCGTAACATTACACTCCTGGTTGGAAAAACACTCGTTTATAAGGACACAAAATATTCAGTCCCCTTCATGACGTTATAATCCAGTATGACTCTATTATAAACTTAGGAATGTCAGTTTTGTAGTTAACTTAATGGAGCAGAGTGATTCTTGAGGGAGCAACATTCGCTTAGGCACGCGAGACGTTCTGAACATTTACGAAACGCCAAGGTTCGTCAGAGCTTGCTGTCAGATCCTGTCCTGAGCCGCTAGAATCCAGTCCACACCCTCTATCTTATTCTTCAAGGCATGCTTTAACTTTATATTCCCATCTACTCCTAGATCTCCCAAATGGCCTCTCTTCCCTTCAGCTTTCTGACCAAAATCTTTTACACAATGCTCATCTCAGCCCCTTTGTTGTACTTGCCCTGCCCACGCCACCGTGACTTGATGAAGACTGCGTCTGGAAACTGCGATGATTTTCGAGCAATTTTATGTGAGGATTAAGGGGATGTGGTGTTAAGATGTGATGTGTTAAGCAAAACATATACATTCACATTGCCATACACAAGAATATGTCTCCCCCACACACGCATATATACATATATATATACACACAAATATATGTACACACTGCACACGCCTATTGTAATATATGTACATAGTTACGTACGTCGTGCAACGCCACTGCTACAGATAGGGTAAAAAAAACAGAACACCTATTTACAAAAGGTTGAGTTGAAGTGGGGGGGGGGGGGGAGTGGGCGGGCAAAGCCACAATAATTCTGAAGCTGAAGCCAGTGTGTTAATATCAAGTGGCAAACAGAGTTACTCACTTAGTTGTCGGTCAAATCATGTGGAACAATACCTCAGGCAGAAACTGAGCGCTCTTAGACCCTTCTGAATTGACAGTGCAAGTCTTCAGCATAATCATTTTCTACAACACGAATAAAGTTACTGCTTGATGTATCATCATCTCAACCATGACCCTAAAGAGCGTGACAAGCACTCTAGTCGGGTTCGCATAGAAAAAAAAAACTCTTATTACCGTCGTCATGTCTGTCCTTCCATCCATCTGTCGCTGTCTCTGCATACACCAGCGCTACTCTAACTGGACGGATTTCCGTGACATTTGATATTGGGGACGTTTATTAAAACGTGCCGATCGAAACCAAGTTTGGTTAAAATCGGGTAAAAATATCGGGGGTTTTATAGAAAGACTTCTGTTGTTGCCGGCTATATTAAATGGCCATAACACTCCTCTCTTCGACTATAATATTATCAGCCTGCTGGGAGAGCCGAGGAGGTACAAAGATTACGCGAACGCCCCACAGTGTTACGTTATAGTCCATTTTCTATCGCAATTCCCTCGTCAGAATTAAATTAGCATAGGAGTATCGCTCCCTGTAAAACCACTACAAATAATTACATGCTTTCAGTTGGTTCGCTGGCCGATGCTGTACCATTAGAATATGAAATTGAAACCGTATTATTTTCTTCCAAAGTACCAATTTCGTATAGAGTGCCTAATATATTTTTTCTCGAAATTCTAACGTGATGTCCAGATTAGGAATCTGTGAAACTGCAAAGTGTATTTCCTTTCTCTCTTATCAAAACCTTTCGATAATGCTCCAGTCTGTCGTATGAGATACCGAAAGCGTCGTTAAGCAAACCATTACGGTATGAACAATTTGTAGCCAAGGCCAGGAATTTTCAATCAAAAGAGAGCTGCAATAGCTGGAATTCTGCAGACTTAGGAGGACCGTAAATACAAACCACCATTAGGTTCTATATAAAGAAGAGATTGAAGGATTATTGTTCATGTACTTTTAAGATAAAGGTTAAAAGCTATTTTAAATGATATTTTAAAAATAGCAAAGATTAGTAGTTAATATCCAAAAAAAAAATGCAATTATATAGCCCATTTAACCCTTTTCTGCGCAGTGAGAAAAGTACGTAGTACTTTCTGCAACGTCAAACAACCCTACGTTCTGTACATGCTGTGTATTTAAGTGTTCCATGTAATTTTCACATAAAACTGAGGTTAAATAAATTGCTATTCACTCATTATGTTGATACAGCTGCCTTGTGACCAGAGAGTAAAAGCTTAACCTCAAGTAATGGAACAGGATTCTTTTACTGTAAATATTATATTCTGTTTTGTAACCCGCTTTATAATATAGCTAAAGTTGGGTATCATAACTGCCTTTGGCTGGAGTGTTCAGTTGACCCAATATATTACCTAAATATTTAATTAAATCTCTAAAGCACAGGTTAAAAGCCTCACGAGACTTTGTATCTTATATATCTTGGGTAGGCTAATGTATTTTGTGACTATGGCAGGACGCATTTTAAACATGTAACTCCCCTGTCGCACCTGCTGCCCCCTGCAGGCCGCAACCTGTCATCTCTGTGTACTGGTTAACTCCAAGCTGTTGTCTCATGCATGAGGGGGGCGACATGGCTGAAATAATGATTAATATAAATTTTAATTTTTTTAAACAGCGACGCCTCCCACAGATGGCTTACAAGTAGGGACGTGAAGTCTCATAGGCATGAATACGATATTAAAAGGCAGATAAATGTACATATACGTCTCTTGAGAAGACAGGTGCATTGTTTTTACCTCGGTCGATCTACGGTGTTTTGACAGACTGTGCAGCCGGAATCAGAAAGAAAAGATTTCAGAATAGCTGCTTTAAGGCACACTGGTATCACCCGCCTTAACACTTACAGTCACTGCTATGAGGCACAGGGGTTCAACTGCCTTGGCAGTCAGAGTGGCTGCTTTTGAGGGACAGTGGTATCACCTGTCTTAACAAGCAAAGTCGCTGCTTTAAGCTACAGTGATGTCACCTGCCTTAACCCTCACAGTGGCTGTTTTAAGGGACAGTGGTATCACCTGCCTTAACTCTCACAGTCGCTGCTATGAGGCACAGGGGGCACCTGCCTTAGCAGTCAGAGTGGCTGCTTTAAGGGACAGTGGTATCACCTGCCTCAACAAGCAAAGTCTCTGCTTTAAGCGACAGTGGTATCACCTGCCTTAACTTTCACCGTGGCTGTTTTAAGGGACAATGGTATCACCTGCCTTAACACTCACAAACACTGTTTTAAGGGACAGTGCTATCAACTGCCTTCACACAGTCGCTGCCTTAAGCCACAGTGGTGTCACATGCCTTAACACTTACAGTGGCTTCTGTAAGGCACAGTGTTGTACGAAAGGAGAGACGGTTAGCACTACCCTAGACAAGGATGGAATACACATATATTGGTTGAGGCACTGCTGCCTGTCAGCACTTAACCACATTTTTTTCACGGGTAAAATGTCCAGTAAAGTATTCCCTTGGAAATCAAAATATTCCGGAAGCGAGCAGTTGCAAATACTTGGGAATAATACTAAGAAACGATTTAAACTGGTTGGATCAAGTAAATTACACAGTGCGGAAAGCCTGGAAGGCACTTCATTTCGTAATGCGTGTTCTCAAAAAGGGAAATAAGAATACGAAAAGTATAGCCTACACGTCGTTGGTACGCCCTATTCTTGAATATGGGTCTGCATGCTGGGATCCATACAGAGAAGGCCAAATACATGCATTAGACCGTATACAAAGTAAAGCTGCTAAATTCGCAAACCTTACAAATGTTTCTGACTGGGATACTTTGGCTCAGCGCAGGTCAGTAGCTCGTTTATGCGCACTCCTAAAAGCATACAATGGAGAAGGGGCTTGGAAAACAATAGGCGCCAGGTTGTATAGGCCTTGCTATCTAAGTAGGGTCGATCATGCCCAGAAAATCAGGGACAGGAAGCAAAGGACGGATATCGGGAAGTACTCCTTTGTAAATAGGACCATAAAAATCTGGAATCAACTACCTGCAGAAGGGCTAGGGACCTCCCCATGTAAACCCAACATTTTTAGAATGAGAGTTAGGAAAGCAATTATAAAGGGGGTGTAGTGAATGAAATAGAATTGTGACGAACATCGTGTAAAAGTGCTATGAAGTGAAGTGAAGTGTAGTGAAGTTAAGCAAAGTGAAGTGAAGTGTAATGATGTGCAGTGTTATTAAGTGGTAGAAAATTTTGAAAGGGGTGCAATAAACTGTTGTAATGTCTTCTGTATGATTGTGTTGTAATTTTTGTGTGCAATTGTGTTTTGTAATTTGGTTGTTGTTTTGTAATTTGGTTGTGATTTGTAATTCGATTTGTGTTTTGAAATTTGTTTCGCATTTTGTAACTTGGTGTTATTCTGTTTGTAATTTTTGTGTGTATATTGTCTTGAGTGTGTGTGCGTGTGTGTATATTTTGTGTGTATTATAGTTTTGCGTAGTATTGTGTAGTATTGTGTATATTTGTATATTTGTATGTTTGTATATTGTGTATATTTGTGTATATTTGTGTATATTTTGTGGTTATTGTAGTATACTGCCACCGGGTACATACCCATTTGCAGTTAATAATGAATAATAATAATAACACATACTTTAACACTCAGAAGCTTTATATCTTGCCGTCAGGTTTTACTTGTGTTATAAAGAAAACGATAATTTTTTCTAAACATTAAAAATGGGAATTGCGTGGGAAAAACAAAACAGGGCGGTAAAAGAAATGGACTTGTTATTACGGACAAAGAGTTTAAAAAGTCGAGGAGAAAACTGGACACGTGGAAATCATCAGAAGAACGAAATCGACACCGTGTGGACTATATACTTATGAAACAGGACAAACAATGTACGTACAACGTAACACTGAGGCGTCCTGGCCTAACCATTGTTGCCGTCGAAAAGTAATGAATATTAAATATTGTGTGTGTCTGGATTCTTGCATTAGTTATCCAGCATGTAAAGCGCATCTTTCCTGCCTCGTATTATTTGTCATCTGTGGTCTGCCTAATCCTACCATATTTTTCCACATTATCTCATAAACGACACGATTTTCAGAAAAAATTATAGAATAAAAAATTGTGTTTTATCTCATCTACAAATTTTGTCTGAAACATTTCTCATTCTGAGAATAATTCAGCGAGTATTCATAAGTGTACAGGGGTCTTCATGTAAAGTGCCCTTTATTCTTATCAGATATTAAAGAAACTTGAGTTTCTTCAACAGATTTTCGAAAAGCCTCCGAACATCAAATTTCATGAAAATTCGTTGAATGGGGCTGAGTTGTTCCGTGCGGACAGACAAATGCGATGAAGCCAATAGTCGCTGTTCGCAATTTTTCGAAGGCGCCTTAAAACGATTTGGAAACAGAGTAAAGGGTTTGCAGACGCTGCCGAGATCAGATATTGGCTCCGTCCACAAATTACTGGTTGCAATGATCCGCATTAGACTGAGGAAAACCGAAGTTTTCAAAAGGGGAAACAAGATGGGATTTGGAGAAGCTACCTGCTGTACGCCAGAAAGTGCAAGATACTCTAGAATAAAAGCTCGGTACAATCGAATATGAAAGAGGGAATGTGGAAGCACAGTGGAACAATATCAAGAAATGTGCGTTAGACACTACAAGTGATTTAGTTGGTAAAGCTGAGAGGATAGCACGAAAGCCATGGATTACAAAACAAATGATCAGTAAAACGGAAGAACGAATGAAGAGGAAGAATGTCAACAACGAAGAAGGAAGGAACAACCACACAGGACTGAAGAACCAATTGAACAGAGCCACAGGCAAAGCCAAGAATGAATATCTTAGCATACGTGAGAATCATGGAATTTCAAAGCACAGGACATTATTATTTAACGTAAGTAAAGTCAAGGGAACTGTGCTGGAAACACAATCATGGAATTCGAAACATCGGTATTGAAGACTTTCAAGGTACTATAATAGCAGATCAGAGACAAGTACTGAAAATTTGGGTGAATTATATTATGGGGCTCTACGGTCGAGCTAATCTACCAGAAAACCTGGAAGTCGAAACCGCAGAGGAAGTAGATACAAACCCGAAGATCCTTTACATCTTGCGTAGTGAAGTGGAAAAAGCTACCAAGGAGATGACGGATAAGAAGTCTACAGACGATGATATTATAACAGGAGATGTACTCATACTCTTGGGAGAAGATGGGCTCAGATTAACGACACAGCTGATAAAGAACATGTGCGAAACTCGAATGTGGCCCAAGGATTTAATTGAAGTTACAATGAGTGAATTAGAGAGAGAGCAAGAAGCTACAAAATGCCGAGAACAATTTTTGGGCATAGAAGAAGAGGTGTGTGCCTGCTTCATAGACTGGACTAAAGGCATTTGACCGTGTAAACTGGGTCAAGAAGACACTAGGAGGGTGAAGACTGGAAGAGGAAGTAGATAAGCAGGCCGTTTGTCACAGACTTTATTCAAATTGTACATTCGAGACCTTACCAAAAATGCTGCTGATGGTTTCGGAGACTTCGAAATAGGACAATTTATTCACATTCTGTCTTATGCCGTGGCTGCTGGCTCCCACGCTGAGGCCCTCAACTGATCGGTATAGTTCTGACGCCCTGCACAACCCTCGCGGAGTTCCGGGCTGTCTCCTTGTCAAGCGAGAATCGGAATGAGAACTGAGAACAGAGTTGGTGGAGCTGCCACCACCCACGCGTTCTTACTATTATTATTGATATTGTGACCTAAACCCGTGGGTCAGCTAGTGGTGTCTAGTTTTTGAGGTACCTGGAACTGGTTTTAACTCTCTCTGGGACGTGGGGTTAGAAAGGGAAAAGGATGCTCGCTACGATCCAAGAGTGTTCTTAGATACTGATTTAGGCCATCAAACACCTGAGAACCTATAAACTACCATTTATTTACAACCGCAATATAATGAAAATAAATTCTGAATTGAACTAACTAACAAATTACCCTGTTAACACAAAGTTTATTAACATTGTTAATATTCCCCTGAGCACCGGATCCTACAAATAGAAATTTACAATTTTCTCAATGCGACCCCTGTGTCGGCTCTTCCACTCTATCCACAAAACGTGAATGTCTGCTCACTCCATGTGAACACACTCCCGGATGTGAACACCCAAAGCGGAGTCACAAGCAGTCTTCCATGCATGCCAGCCGGCTTTCTCATCTGCACACATCGGCTCAATGCCATCACCTCATTTCGTGAATCTCGCCAAGTGCCCACTACGGGGTCGTTACCCATACTCAACTAACTCTGACTCTGTTCTTACCAGAATCGCCTAAAAATCATGCATACATTATGCCAGGTCACCACTCAGCTTCCCTAGCTGCAGGGTAAAGTGCTGTCCACAATAAAACGATCGTTTTTACAGGCCGGTTACGTCAAGGGGGCATGACACTACAGTGCGAAATACGCAGATGCCCTTGTGCTATTGGCTAACGAAAAACCGGTACTAGACGGTATGTTTGATAGCCGATTTGCAATTGGAAAATTATATGAACGGAAATGAATGAGGAAAAAAACTAATGCAATAAGAATCTCAAGGCAAACATCATCAGCACAGATCATGAGAGATCAAAAGAAATGGAGAAAGTGGAATACTTCAATTATCTAGGTAGCCTGATAATAAATGATGCAACATGTACACGTGAAATGAAACCCAGCATTGCCATGGCAAAGGCAGCATTAGAAAAGAAGAAAGATCTTTTTAGCAACAAATTGGACTTAAATTTCAGGAAGAAACTAGTGAAATTCTGCACTTGGAGCACAGCTTTGTATGGTGCTGAAATTTGGACACGGCAAAAAGCTGATCAGTAATACGTTGATAGTTGTGAGATGGAGTGCTGGAGAAGGATGGAGAATCTCAGTTTGACCGATCGTGCGAAAAATGAAGTATTACGTAGAGTCAAGGAGTAAAGGAACGTCCTACATACAATAAAACAAAGGAAGGCTAACTGGGTTGGTCACGTCTTGCGTAGGAACTGCCTTCTGAAACTCGTTATTGAAGGAAAGATAGAAGAAAGGGGAGGAAGAAGAAGAAGAAGACCTAAGCAGCTATTGGGTGACTTTCAGGAAAAAAGGTGTTGAAGCGTGAAAGAGAAAACATTAAATCGTAGTCTGTGGCGAACTCGCTTTGGAAGTGTCTAAGGACCTGTCTTAACACAAACTATGTAATGATGATATATAAGACATGTTAATGCTGTGTTCTCTGTGAGGTATAAATTAAAATATTAAGTACTACGTAATTACGTAATTAATGTTTACAGCGTTTAATTGACTGTTCAAATTGTTTTGTTATCAAGTGATCAGGCCGCGAAACACTACCGTAGGCGACTGATGCAGGTGGGAGGCAAGAGAAGCTAGTGATGTCACGTCCCAGATTCTTCTGCTTCTGCAGGCTTATCTTCGAGGTCTCATCAGGTCAAAAGGGTTTTACAGTCCTGCTGTCATTGAAGCAGTGCACAGTACTTCTAAACTAACGTCACGTGACATTACTGCTTTAGCTATCCATTATTCCAGGTTCTGTTCTGACAATCAAATGTAATTTACTCTCTTAGGGACACGAGTACGTTTACAATAGCAACAAAACCGCTGTAAAAGTCGGGATTTACAATCCACGTTTCAGGTGGCTTGTAACTGTTGACGGAAACTGCACGTAATTCGTCAGATGTAATTTTGGACCTATTTCTGGTGCAGTAAAGAGACGCAGTTTTATGAGGTCAACATTATCACGATGTAAGCTTTTGGGTTGTCACAACAGTGACTATGAAGTTTACTCTCTTCTGAGAAGTACCACTGTGTAGCCTGGTGAAAATTCATAGACGTTTCGAAGAAAGTTACTGCCTCCAGGTACAAAGTCGAATAATAAGCCTGAAGACAGACGCAGTGCGATAATCCGAAACTCCATTACATTTCTACCAAAATGTACGAAATTACAACCCGGAAGGCAGTAACCTTCAGTGTAAACAAAATTCGTAGCACAACAGTGAATTGTGGACAACACCTCATGGCCCAGAGCCGCATTCGGCAGAGCAGAGGGTGGAAAACCTGAGGAGAAGTGGAAGACAGAGAAGTTAATGGAACCTGCGTCCCGGGATACGTTAAGAGTGGTAGAATCTTTTGTATTCGATAACAAGCCTGTAAAAAGGGGATGATTTCATGAGCAGTTCAGCGACTGTTAGCTTCTACAGGAAGCCCCTTCTGACGGTGTTGAATATACCGATACACTGAACAGGAGCTTGAGGATTCATACTCTTATCCAATTATTAATTGCGTTATGAAATAAAATAAGGCGACGGGCGAGGCATGTGGCAAATATGGTAGAGAAAAGGAATGCATACAGGGTTTTGGTGGGGAAACCAAGGCGTAATTGGGAGGACACAATTCAAGTGGATTTTACAGAAAGAGGATGGGGCCGTATGGACTGGGGTTATCTGGCTCAGGACACGGACATGTGACTGGTTGCTTATTAACATGGTAATATATTTCAGGTTCAGTAAAACGCAAGTGATTTCTTGACTAGGCGACAGACTACTGGTTTCTAAAGGACTCTGATCTATGGATTTCGAGGCCACGAAAAGAAGTCCTATGGACAATAAGGATGACTGTTCGAAGCTTCCTCACTCTCTGCTGTATAAGCGGACATCTTTGTCATAAGCCAAAAGAACCGAATGATTCGTCACTAGTAAATGATATCAATAACAAATTGGCTTCGATCAAATGGTTGGACCAATGGAGGGGAATGTAGGGAATTTCACTGGGGGGGGGGGGGGGAATAGGGAAAGCGTAGCTTCCCTAGGGATATGAGACCTTGGTCAAGGATCACAGCAGATTCAGTAGAAACAGCAATTCATTTATTCAGTATCAACTCACGACATGTTTCGGCCGAATGGGCCATCGTTAGGTTAGCAAGAATGGAAGACAAATACACAGTTTAGACTGAAAATTGCGATTTCAGTTTCTCGCTGTTACGTAAGTTATATATAACGGAACGAAGTTGGGTAATTGTGTTTAGAGTGTTGAGGGCTACATTTAGAAAAGTCTAAAAAGGGATGTTTAAAGTTAAAAATTAAAATTAGAATTTAAAATTAGTGAAGAAGTAGGCCCTCCTTCGGACGCCTGTTCATGCGTCGTGGTCTGTCATGAATCTACTCTGATTTTTGTTATCTAAAACATAACGAGAATGAATAGTCTTAAAATTATAAATGAGGCCTCGGTTGTTCCGAGGGTCTTCTTTGTGTGGCATAAATAAATTTATTGATTAAAGCAGCAATATCAAATAAATTGTACTATTTTAGAGCAAACTCCTTGCAAACGCAAAAGCTACTAATTGGGAATGCTACAGCTAGATTTATACTGTGTGCCAATTTACGAGCATATCTGACTCCTTAAAATACGGTTAAAAGTTCCTTTTTAAAATGCCAGTTACTGGAATGTAAAGAATACAAACTACCACTCATCCTCACATAATGCCGTCCGACGGACATTCTTGTGCAGGACACCCTGTGAAAAAGGACGTTCATTACATGACGGATTACGTTCGCCTACAACATGCAAGTAGGTACGTATATACACGTACTTCAGCCTAGGCAAAAAAAAAAAAAAAAAAAAAAAAAAAAAAAAAAAAAAAAAAAAAAAACCCGCAGCAAAAATCTCGAAGGTTCAACAAAATCAGCCCACGTCCCGTCTTGTTAACAGGGACACTACTCGGTGTGCAGGACATACAGCAAATTGGTTCATTTTTGCAGCGTACCAACCAGCCAACCAACCAACCAGCCAACCAACCAACCAACCAACCAACCAACAAAAGAACTAAGTAACCAACTAACCAACGATCTACCTACCTAACCTGACTGAATGAGTGACTGAAAGACTAACTAGGTAACTAACTTCAGAGAGCAGAGTCCTTCCTGAGAAGCTAGCAGGTCCTCAGCTATTCAAGAATTCTCCGCATTTTATGGAACACGAAGTTCATTACTGCATTCACAAGAGCCAGCCACCTGTCCGTATCCTGAGCCAGATAAATCCAGTCCATGCTCCATCCCACTTTTGATGATCCATTTTAATATTATATCTACGTCCAGTTCTTCCAAGTGGCGTCTTTCCCTCAGATCTCTGCACCAAAACCCTGTATGCACCTCTCGTGTCTCCCATTCGCGCCACGTGCCCTGCCAATCTCATTATTTTTTATTTGGCCACAAGAATACTATGTCGTAAGGAGTACAGATCACGAAGCTTTCCAAGAAAGTTGCTGAAATAGACTTTGACGTTCTCCATGTCTTTCCTCATGCAATAACTGCACAACTACTGAACGGATTGCCAGTACTTTTGACACCGGGGAGGTTTACCAAACTTTACTGACGTGGTTTAATTTTGGTTTAAAATGTGAATTTTTAAGCACTGAGTCATGAAGGCGTATGTGCGGCTGAAGTAGCTTCACACATTTGTACCTCGATACTAGTAGCTGAGTGCTTAGGTTCCAGATCCCTCCGCCTTGCCTCTGAGTAAGCCCCGTGGCAGGGCCACTGACAGCGAGTTCGGGCCCCAGTGAAAATTTTTTCTGTCCCCCAACATGCGCAGACCGGCAAAGCGAAAGTAAGGAAACAGAGCAGAGGGCGTCGTAAGCAAGATGGCCACTGCCCGCAAGTGCAGTCAAAGCGACAAGTCACTATCTAATTACATCTGATACAGCTGAGAAAGACATAACCTTTGCAAGATAGTCGGTCCCCGGTAGTTTATAGTGGCTTCTACTCCTTCTCGTTGACACTGAACGGAGGACCAATGTAACAGAAGGATAGGCAGGCCCCCAGACCCGATCTGAACGCTCTGCAAAAGACACCTCGATTATTTCTGCGCGTCTGACGCGTAACTTGGTAGCTAAATATTATTGAAAGCGAGAAACATTCTATGGTAAAAGTAAGAGACTGCTTATTTAAAGACGAAGCGTATCTGTTTTATATAAGGACTCAGTGCGTACCGCGCTGTAAACACTCCCCACTTCGGTTATAAAAACCAGTCTCTTAATGTTTTATAAGGCAAAAGTTGCTGTTTGTTCTGAGATCCGTACAAAACACATAAACGCAATGTGGGCACCACGTAGAATTTTTTAATGTTAAACCTGGTGGTACGTAAAGTTACCGCTAGGCTTTAAAAGGTTAAAGGCTCTTTTTTTTAAAGACGCAAGTGTTTCGCGATAATTAAAAAGGTTCCCTGTGCATTTTATAACGTTTTTAGATTGTATAGCTCAGACGTTTCGGCTGTACACATTTTCTAAGCCCGCGAGAGACAGAATAGTGGACGTGAATAAAGAGGAAGGAAGAAACCAAAGCATTTCTCAGCTTACTTTTCTGTCTATTTTCTTCATTCCAGAAAAGTACAGAAAAACGTGAAAGACAGAGTATCCATATGGATGCATGATGGGTCCCCCTCGGAGTTGAATATGACGAAATGAAACGTGACGGGTGTGTTAACAGTGGATTACAGAAACCACTGGAGTATGGGGGGTCATTTCCCTGGGAAGCGAGAAAACGTGGCAAGCCCACTTCTGAGGCTTGACACCGGTCAATACACTGCAGAGCATAGCGCACGATTTAGGCACTATCGTAACCAATTTCATCACCGAACTATATGCACAATGATGTAATGAGATGTGGAAGAACATACACACAACGAAAAGAGAAGCACCCACAATTGTCTAATCGGAAAGCGTAAAGAGAAGAGACAGCGTGAGAGACTTGGGTATAAACCAAAGCAGTCCCATTACATGCCTGGACAGGCCCTTAGGATTCCAGAAGTTTGAAGCTCCCAGATTTCTAGATAATCGGCACATTAAGGTAGTAAGGCTGTCAGCCCTACGCACCGGCCTCCTTTACCCACCAGGAAAAATTCCTGGTACTCATTTTTGTTAGGGGCTGAGTCGACCCCAGGGCCATATGGCGACCAAAAGGATTATGTTAATGAAAACTTCCAATGACACCATCGGGAATCGAACCTGCGACCTCCCGACTTGTAACGCAGTGCAAGGGTTGGGTTTATATAAGAATATTATTAACATGACATTTTAAGAAATAAGATGAACCAGGTGAAATACAGATTGCAGTAACTTCCACTGTATTTATCATGAAGATGACCTCGGGTGGGGTAAAATTAATTACAGTTTATTAATTTGAAATGAAAATGTATAAATTAATGTACTGGACCAGTTTCACAAAATTTGTATTCAACGTAAACAATTGAGGCTATGGACAAGAAAGACTAAACTGGATCAGGATTGTGACTGGATGCAGGCTTGTGCGAACGACGGAAAATATTTTGAGAATCTAAGTGATGCTTAACTTGCCAGAATGCAGAACATCGAGAGTGCTGGCCTGACGCCCAGGAAGACCTCCAGCTCATCTGTCTTGTGAAGGACGACCTGGGACTTAAGACCACGGGCAGGTACAGCATCGAGTGCAACTAAGTAGACGCCTGACAGAACAATCGGTTACTTGGGACCAGGGTGAAAGAGCACAACCGATGCATCCGGCTTGGACAACCCGAGAAATCGGTGGTGGATGAACATAAGTTTAACTATGACCAACACATTTAAGTCCAGGACACTAAAACCCTCTATTAAAAATCCGGCTACGTGGACCGTCTCATCGGGAAGGTGTCCACCTGCTGCGCCTCTGTTCCTTTCTTTACTTTCCAGTTCCACCTTGGAACTTTTAACTTTGCGCCCATTCCTCCCTACGTCCTGGTGGCAACTTCACGCTCCAGCTACCTTCCCTGAGGTCCAGTCACAGCCCACACCATCCCATATAAACAGGATGCTTTCACCTGTTCCAGGCACCTTATTCAAAATTAAGGGATTAAGCACTAACATTAAATTAACCTTTCACAAGGCACTTATTAGGTCTGTAATGACTTACGCTTGCCCTGTCTGGGAATTTGCCCCAGATCCCCATGTTTTCAAACTGCAGCGCCTGCAAAACATTTGGCACAGATGGCAATTTTCCAAGACGCGCAACGACCCGCGAGTTGCACGTGGCTTTCAAAATTCTGTACGTGTATGATTTTATTGCAAACTTGTGCAGGCAGCAAGCAGAATTCATACGAAAGCATGACAATGAAAACGTCTGCAACACTGGAAAAGGCAAAGCCCAACACAGGAAATACAGGGGCCTTAAACGTGGTGGCGATGAAGCATACGACTGTTCAAATGTCTAAGAGTAGCTATAGCAAACGCTGGGTAAGCTCAGGCACGATCTTCTGTACAGGGCTTGAAATGGCGGACGCCGTGTATATATGTAGTAAGATTTACACTACTTTAGAACTATTAAAAATATTTCTATATACGTGCATGTAAGTTTCACCCTTGAACAGGCCATGAATGTCCAGAAGGAGAGTAGAGGTATGGCTTTACTCTTTCTTTAACCTCGACGCTAGACGTGGGTGGGTGTTTAAGGCCACGCCCCGGCGACTTTATCCCGCAAAAGAGAATAGGTACCCACTGTATAGAAGGCTGGGTGAACGGGTGCAGATAGTTTCGCCCTCACCGGGATTTACTCCCTGGGCCGTCCAGCCCGTAGCGAGTCGCTACAGTAACTACTCTATCCTTTTCAACATCTACTATATGTGTATGTATGAATTGTAAATATTTACTACACACACACACACAGACAACGGCTGCGACTCCTGACAACGACCAGACCCCGCAAGATAGACTGGCTGTCTAACCGCTAGCCGTAACATAACTCTGACTGTTCCAGGCGTTCTCCTTGCAGATGGGACAGATAGGCTGTCCAGAAACGTCGTTGAACAACTACCCTCAAACGCTGCGTAAAAACACAGAAGGGGGAAGACCTCGTCTAGTAACTTCTCAAGGAGCCTCTTACATAAAAGTAATAATTTACGCAATTGCCACGCGCCTGAATTATGGTTTATTCACTGCACCTTAGTATCTTTGCTGCCGCATGAGGTATAAGCCTGACGCAGTTCTCCAATTCAGTGTTCCTGACTGAGGTTTACCGTACAGCCTCGAGGCACTGAGGTTTACCGTACAGCCTCGAGGCACTGAGGTTTACCGTACAGCCTCGAGGCACAACATACGGATAGTGCAATAAATTAGTAGCAGATCCCTTCATCCTCATCCTCCTCCTCCTCCTCCTTCTTCTTCTTCTTCTTCTTCTTCTTCGGCCCTTCAAGTCTGGCCTTGGTTCCCCCACGTCAGGTGTCTGTTCTGTTTCCTTCTACACGACTTCCATTTAATTGTTCACTAGTCATGCTACCATTGCATGATATAGACAGAGCAGGCTAGCTTAGCGGTAACGCTGTCAGTCCTGTATTCGAGAGGCGCTAGGTTTGAACTCCACCGGAGCGCTGAACACCCTAACGGAGCTTTTCGTGATTTTCTTTAAGCATCTTCAAGCAAATTATAGAATAGACTACTAACTGGATTAGACACGGATATCTTCCTTTCACATCTCTTCCAATTCATTTTTCAGCAACAAGACGGTCTTTACAGTATGCATACCTTTGCGAGTACAATAAATACATACATAATGAAAGCCGTCCTCACACCTTATTCTTCATTTATTACAATTAAAAATTGGCAACATGTTTCGACCATCTAGGCGGTCATCATCAGGCCAAAATAAGAGTGTAACAGGAAACAATTCTCGCCACTGAGATCTCAGTTGACATTACAGGTCATCGCAAGCATCATGTGTATAACCAAGTAATATAAATATTTAAGATTATTAAAAATATAAAAAATATATAAAAATGCAATATTTTGAGGATGGCTTGATATTACCATATTTTGGAATGATGTTCCTCTTAAATGGATCGTTGGTTAAAATATATGTTGGCGTTGCATATAAGAATTTTCCTCTTTACATTTCTAAATTGATACGTGCTTTTGGTTTGACTAGCCACTGGAATCTTTACAGTACGCATACCGTTGTGAGTACAATAAATACGTATACAATGAAAGCCGTCCTCACAATTTCTTCTTCATTTATTAAAAGTTAAAAATTGGCATTTTTATATATTTTTATATTTTTAATAATTTTAAATATATATTACTTGGTTATCTATAGGATGATTACGATGACCTGTAATGTCAATTGATATCTCAATGACAAGAATTGTTTCCTGTTACATTTTTATTTTGGCCTGAAGATGACCGTCTAGGTGGTCGAAACTTGTTGCCAATTCGTAACTTTTAATAAATGAAGAATAAGTTGTGAGGCCGGCTTTCATTGTATAGGTAAATAAGACCGTCATTCGACACGATGTAACCTGAGCTGCGGAGAGGGTCGTCAAATGACGCACAAAATAATGTACAACGTCTAACACAAAATGTCGTTAAACAAACCAGGACGAAATGAAACAGAATATGTACTATACATTCAGGACCTGCATAGTAATGAACTTTGAAGGGAAGAGATGTCACTTTGCCGCAAGTTCCCACCCCACGCATATCATACATGCTTTACGGGATCAGAATCCAAGTGGCAGTTTCTTATTTTATGTGGCTGCTGGATCTCACAGGATTAGGGAGCTATTCAGACAAGAGCGCCATGTCTAGCTTCTTATGTTATGTAATAATGCAACGCAGGAACAGACAGGGGTGTAACAGCATTGCGACTGGGCCGAGCTTGCATTCTGAGGTCAGCGATGTAGCCTTTATCTCCGAACTTCTTAGGAATCTGGGAACAGCACAACGTTGATAGGATAAGAAAGAAGTAACCAGTAAGATTACGATCTCCTGGAATGTGACAACGTGTAGTATGGCAAATAGGTACAAACGCTTCGGAATAACCTGCTGCATCCATATTTACATTCAAGGCCGACGGGACTGTTACGTCCATATTCGTAGCCATGATAATTTCAAATCTCGTTTCGCTCGTCTGTGGAGTGGCTAATGCACTCAACTTCTGCAGATTCAGTTCTCTCGAATCAAGAGAGCCAAGCTCCTGCTCTACGTGATTGTATATTTTTATACCCTGAACACGGAGAGAGCATTTTCCTCGGAAGCATTGGTAGGGCTCTCTATTTACCATAATACAGGATGTCACATACAAGAGGCCTGTAATCTTGATAAATGTGGAACGTAGCACGCAAGGCAGAGGTGGCAAATATGTATTATTTATTTATGCTTTATTTTAAAGACGCTCAGTGTCACAGACACTGAGCGTCTGTCAGACGCATTGTTTGTTCGGTAGAGTGACTATGAAAGGGCGTGACAGGAGGTACGGTGCTCTAGTTTTCACAGTGCCCTCTTATTTGCCTGGACGGACTGAGTAAACTCATGAACAACATCAGTCAAGGTAGACAGATTCCGGATTTGAAAACGGAAGGTCACCTATGTAAAACACATGTGTTAACACCTCATATGCTCCTCCTTTATAATGGATTCCGTTGTACTGTACTTAAATTTACTTAATCTTTAACCCCAAAAATAGTACATTTATACTGTCGGTACGACTTATGTATTTATTATCAGTATGTACATGCTGCAGGTGCCAATCGTCTTAATGTAAACTAGGGATCCCCGTTTTTAGAAAGCTGATCGGTGTAAGTTATCTGAAACGCTTTGCATATAACAATAGTGTAGAACTGCTGCTGTCATTCAGTTATACTTAATAAATGACTGCAACATTCCTTATGTTTCTGTTCTATATTGCACCTCAATACCGTTTAAAATTGCGATTTCGAATGGTGTACAATTTCCATGCATGTCATTATTGTGTCTGCAGTTTTTGAGTATCTTGCATTATTCCATTATGGGTGAGATAAGCAAATTTTTCGTAAAGAATTACACTTTTCACATTTATTATCTTTTGGCAAATTAATTTTAAATTTGTAGAGAACTTGTGAAGTCCTGTCTTCCACGTCTATGTATTTGTTGTACAGCTGTTCCAGGAGGCTCTCTTTTTTATAAAAAAAGTCTCTCTCTCTCTCACACACACACCCCACGCACAAAGACTCCTGATAGAAGTAATCCTGAACATTTTGTTACATAACTGGCAAAAATATGTAGCAAGAAAATGCAGATAAATACTCAAGTTGCGCCGACTAAATTAATTTACTGTCTGTGAATTACCACACTTACTTGTTACATTTGCGATTTGTTTTGATAGCCTAATACCTACAATACTTCGAAAGTGCTAAAGCTTCGACATCTACGATTCAAGTAGCATAAAAAATTCAGTTCTACCCAATATCAGACACACTGCCCTGCGATAGAAAGATCAACGAGTAAGACTGTTCAGGGAAGTACACGTTGTTCATAAGAAACGTATCAACACAGTGTGAAGGAAATGTTAATTTTTTAAAATATTAGAGCATGTGTTACGCACAATAATACTGCGCTATCCAGTGAAATATTACAGTAATGTGGACCAATCACACCCCTGTCAGGCACCCTAGTGAAAGCTGCATTCCATTGTAGCTCTTTCCTCAACATCGGCTGCATAAGGTCAGAGGAAGGAAGGTGAATGAGATGTTGGAATGCAGGAAAATAGGATATAAATATTATATTGAAAGAAACCTTGTTCGTCCTCCCCTCCCTCCCAATAGAAGGAAAATGAAACATGTCTCAAAGATGATAAGGTCACGGTTATCCATCTAAAGAAGAATGTGAGATCGGCCCATAAAAGTTGAGGGACTGTAGCTAAGGCTGTATGATTTGTTGCCTAGGAGACAAAGTGACTCAGGAATGCAAGCTATGAAACTGTTCCAACCGCAAAGGTCACATCAGATTCATGTACGATTTATGAAGTTATTCGACCCTACAAGGCCAGTCTTTTAACACTGCTACATCAATGTGTCAAACACGTGTGGGCAGTTATGTCGTTACAATAACAGGCCTGGATACTACTCTTTAAAGTAGCGTGTTTAACGTACGTACCACCTGCTGGAACATATACAAACCCAGCTATGTTTACAATGTATTTATGTATTACATATAACTGCCACAATAAACTGCTATATTTCGCTAAACATAATTAATATACTAGAAAATGTTCTTTGAATCATCACTGTTATTCTCAGTTGGTGCATGCGCGCCTTCGTAACAATAATATCACACAAGCGACGTCTCAGAATTATATATAACATCCTTGCAGTAACATACTCCTGTCTCTTAACTGCTGATGCTATATTCTGATGCACAAATATCCTGTCACTAATTGAAGCTTCTCATATCCTTTCCCATTGAAGAATGGATAATCCTCTGCACATACAGTGTCTCCCTTGTCCCATCTGACTTCTGGTACCCCACTTCGCAAATTCTCTGGTCATTGTCTTACATGAGACGTTCCAAATCGTATATTTATCTTCCGTTGTCCACGTCGTTCCAAAGGATCAGTCCAAGTCCGAGGTGGTTTTGAACAATCGCTACTATGTTTAAGTTCTTACGGTGAGGGGTTGTTAGCGCGTCGCCCATCCTATAAGCTGGAGGACCACCTATTTTTGGCTGTCTGCGACAGCTTATTCAGCATATTTGTAGCTACAGCCCAGTTCCCTTATCTTGAAAATTGCGGGGTGAGGAAGCCGGGAAAGATGAAGGAAAAGGGAGGCGCTGGGCATGAGTTTAGTACCTGATTTATGGCACGAGATGTCAGTGAAAGGTAGCAGTCCCAAATACATCAGCCGCTAGAACATTTGGAGATTTCTGTAGCATATAATGTAAGTAATAAATGTTTTTGCACAGAAAGTAGTGGCCGAGTCCTATATTCTCGCCAGGCGAATGCTCACCCCATTCTGCCCGTATTCCTTACATACCTTCCAAGTCCCTAGTTACCAGAACTGAACTGTACCCTTCATGTTGGTGGCCGTCACCTCCATTCGCAAGCCAAGAACGCGCCATGCCGTGGTGACAGGGACCCACTTACCATGGAGGAATGAACTGATCTATTTAAACATTATTTACATCACTTTCAGGCTTCCATTTACTTTAGAAGATTTATGATCTACTACGCCATGAAAAAACTCTCACGTAGCAGAACCCGAAATGTCAAACATATGACACTGAACACTACCCTGAGCCAGCTTCGTCCGCTCCGACCTTTATAACGTGTCGGTAAGCTCAGTTTTGAGGGTCATAAGAGGCTAGGAGTTCTCAAAGTGGTGAGTGTTATGATTTTAGCTTGTGAAGACGAGTAGGTTGCTGACATACACCAGCTTGTCGGAGGAACTGGCCAGATCCGCTTTAAAGGAGTTGGGAGGATACAGTACTTGAGTGCTGTGGCGTGTTGGACGTGCAGTATCCATTGTGCTGTACGGGTAAATGACTAGTACGAGAAACGTGAAACTTTTCTTTTACTTTGTGTATTATATTAGAGATTGCATCTGAAAGCAAATTTAACATCCTGCATTTCTGTGGTTCCACAATGCTGTGATGTTTAATTACATTGTAGTTGAATAACGTGTAAAGCCCTCTGGGGGATGTCAAGGTTTCAACCGAAAGGGTTTATTGTTGGTAAACACAGCGGCTATTTCAGTTTACAGTTAGTAATTCTATTGTATTATATTTTATTTGTGCGGTACATATCTATATTGCATATGGTCACATTAGTGAAAAGCACAGCCCTAAAGCAGTCCCCGAAGACTTTAATTTACTTCATATAATAAGCTCATGACGACAGGATTATGGAAATGCTAATGGACGCTAGCACTATTATGTGCGAACACGTCGTTCATACGTTTCTGGAAGTTACGATTTTTGTAATCGTGGGCAATTATTATGATTTCTTAATGAACAGCGTTACACAGCCTTTAACGCTTTGAAACACGGTGGTAATTACACGTACCACCTGGTTTAACTTTCAAAATACTGAATTTTTCCCCCCGGTGTATTTATGTTTTCTGTATGAAAATTACAATACGCAGTGAATATTTCCGTAAACAGCATAAATGATTTATTTTTGTAATGGAGGAACAATGTGTGTACTGTGAAGTAGGAACTGAATTTTTATATACACCTGAGATGAATTTCGGGCTTTAATATGGTAAATAATAAATATAAATCATAAAACGAACAAATGCAACAGATCTGCTTGTGTTATAGAGATTTTGTTACGTGTGCATTCTGTTACAAAAAACATTAACGAACACACCCGGTTACAACGTTACAGTAACTACTGTTTTGTCTGGGTCATGCATTTACCGAACTGAACAGCGTAACTACATTATCTCGTGAAACGAGAGATAAACAGAATCATGCACAACCCGGAAAACGGTTAGCTCACTGTATAAAAATTAATTATTCCATTAATGAAACTGATGTTAATTTTAGATTTTTTATTTTTGGCAGAACGAAATACGTTTCATAAATGCTTTTATCTTCTGGCTATGAGGGAACCACGACAGCTCAGTCGGTATAATTCATAGGCTGCGGGGTGGAAGACAGGAAATAGCGATTTAACTGCCTTAAGAGGCTGATTTTCTTTTCTCCACGGTGTCCAGATCGGCTGTGAAGCCCTCCAAGCCACCCACTCAACGGACACGCGCCTGTTTCTTTCCTAGGGTATAGTGGCCGGAGCATGAACCTGAGCACTCAACTCTGTTTACTGGCCTACAGGGGTTAAAAATGTGTGGATACAACCTCTATTCCTACACACGTCTCCATGGTGGGACGCTTAATTAAACATATGTACAATTTTGTGTTTTCTAACCCCATGCAACAGAGCCCCTTTTGATAAGTTCGTAGTCGCTTAGATATTCAGGGTATTGCTTACTAAATAACCCGTTACGATGCTCGCAAGGGCCCACCCTACAAAACGTTTTCCATTGTGCAGAGTAACAGCCTTGCGCCTAGTGGTGGCATAACTTCGGTACACCATTTATTTACTGGACTCAATCATTCTGTCAACAAATGCGATGCATTTTTCTCTCAATAGGCATTTAAATCAACGCAACATGTGAGCAGTCTGTTGATTCAGATCTGCCAACAGAGACTAGTGACTTCACATCCGACTTGCAGGATGCTAGTGTTGGTCTATTTTAGGTAGACCACTGTTACATGCACTACAGTGGTAGGGCAAGGACTGGCAAATGCAGGAGCGTGTTGCATGGCTTCACGATTCTTGCATCAGCCATCCGAACCAGACGCTACGAACTGGAGTGGCCCTGACCACTGATCTGTGACCGGCTGCTATTGCGCACACAAAACTTCAGCTATATCAGGCAGCCTGTGCCTACATCTTCGGTATTTCTTGATGGCAGAGACACCAAATTACCACAGTTACTGACAAACTGTCCAGTCAGTCATTGGAAGCTCATGTACGATGCAGCCGGATTTCACGTCACGTTGGATAATGAATAAAAATTAGGTGCAAAAAGACTAAGGGGAGGAACGTGAGAGCACTCACTTTCGTTTTCGCTTTTCTTTTTCGACTTGACAGGGTTAATTCTGATAAACTAATCGGTAATGCTGTGCGTGATTATGTGATGGATAGACTCACGCTCGTGAGTTTAGTGTCGCGTATGCTGGATATTTAGGTAGCAGCGGCGGATTGTAAATTCCGGACAAGCAATTGTAAACTTATAAAGTACAGTATTGACTGTTTCTGATTTTCTTGTGGTGGAGTAAAACTGTCTTCCGTAAACTTCTGGCATATGCTGGGCCCACTGTCCATCCCGAATGATAGATAAATTGGTAGGGGGCACTGATGATATTGATGCAGTAAACCTGAAGTACTCGGACAGAAATACATCCCAGTGTCACTTCGTCCATCACCAATTTCAAAAGGACAGCCCCTGGGGTGAACTCGGGCCTCTGTGCTGAAAAGCAAACACTAACCACTCGACTTATGGAAAGCCCGTTTTTCTTATTCTGCCATGTTTGCCCTTGATCTGGTTCATAATCAGTTTCGAAACACTGAATAATACTAAAGAATACTTCATTACCTTCTCAACAACTTTATTTGGGGCCGTTAATCAAGTGCTTCTTTAGTATCGAAAACACAACGGGATGCCTAGGATTAAATTCTGAATATTACTTCGGGTATCTAGCAAGGTTCCTTAGAGGGGAGACCGGCTCATCGTGATGACAAATTTTAAGCAACAAATTTCTTCCGCGAGTTTAGGGGCAGATTTCGTTTTGTTGCCGCTATAAACAGCGACTGTTGCAGTAAGCAATTTTAGCCGACTCATTTTCATGACAGGGATGTGGCGTGTATTCTAAATGGTAAGGTCTGGTTTTAACTGTTAAAAAAAGTTAAACAGCATTAAAGACTAGTGCATACAGTGATCAGGCAGGAGGGAAAATTTGGGTATTACGGAGTGCTATTTTATTTGTTAGGATAACGAAATTTCCTGTAAACAATACACGCAAAACGTATGACCTAAAAGCCCTCACTCTTCCGAGATTATCCTTAGCAACAGATGTGTAGCGACTGTAATGTGAAATAAACAGAACACTTGGATATTAAAGTTGTAAAATAGACGGGTTTGAAACTGTTAACATCGGTACTGCATTTAATCACATTTCAGATGCGCAATCAAGTGACAAAAATATGTAATTTAATCTGGCACATTGAAAGCGTGCTTATTACGGGATAGCAACCCATTTTAGTAGTCCATTTTATCCGCAGAAACAAACAAACAAACAAACAAACAAACAAACAAACAAACAAACAAACAGATTTCCTACCAAAGCAAACAAAAGAATTCGATTCGGCACAAAGTTGCGTTACCACAGCAGTACCTGCCATTGTGCTGCGCGACCAAAGAGAGGAGAAAATATATTCCTGATTGTGCAGCATTTCATAATACCTGAGATGCCTGTATGTTTACGGAGGGAGGGAGCACACTGAAATTTTAAAGATTATGAAGTTCATGCATCGAAGGGTTAGTTGCGAAAATTATTCTACGGTTGATCGGAGAGAAGTTACGGCAGCAATCCGCCACCGGTCGACAAGCAGACTGTCAGTGAGCTAGGGATAGTCTGTCCACCCTCTTCCAATATTATACAGCCCGCCTTCCTCTCGACAGCTGCTGTCACTGAGATTCACTTTGCTCGGCTATCAGAAACTAATTATCAGTTCCTATACCCTAGTGACACTCAACCTCTTTTTATGTGTCAGAGGGCCATATACCCATCATTACTGAAATATCTGCAGCTTAACACATTGAAGCACTACTGTCATATATTAAATATTTAAAAATGTATTTCATACTTTATAGCAAACGTTAAATGTCTCCATTACAAAGACAAACCTTTTAATGCTGTGTCCATAAATAATGGCAGTCTCATCTGAGAACCATATAAAACACAAATGCATGTGCGAATATTGTAGAAACTTTTAAAGCCAAAGCAGGTGGTACGTAAAGTAACCACTGTGCTTTATTTGATTCTCGTGCTGCCTCATCATGGGATTGAGAATATGACAGAAATTTTCTTTTATATTCGCGTCTTTAGGGCGGAGGAGTAGGAAGTCAGCTCAAGTTTTCAGTTTCGAGCAATTATTTTCTGGTGTAATTAAATTTATTGTGCGTTCGCTAAGAAAGGTGGCAAGGATGGGACTGTTAACTTTGCCATGTCTGTCTGTCCGTACGTCCGCAGTGCAATACAGAACGGTAAAACAGATTATCATGAAATTTGATATTATGTTTCACGAAAATTTGTCGATTCTTTCCATTTGTCTTCAAAATGGGGGACAACAATAAAGGATCCTTCAATCTACACAAACATCTACGTGCAGTTTAGCGCGTTTTTTGAACTTTGGGCGCTAAATACTTACAGCAGCGAAAAATATTTCGAACCGAACACAACAGAGAAAAAAGAAGGCACATTTTCTTGCCAATATACTTTTCCGTAAGTCTTACGTTACTCGAGCTAAATAAACAGAACTGGACGAGGTACTTATTAATTACAAGCACAAAAAACTAGGTATTTACTTCGCTGTGCAGGAGAGTTATTTAGACTACTGTGATATCATCTTCAGGCCAGTAAAAGACCTAAAATTAAAATTACAATTGCAACTTCATTTATATTTGCATTTCAATTCCAAAATCTATTGTTTATTTTCTTATACTGCCAGATGATTTTAGCTGAATTAGCAATCACGATGAAGTTGTAATTGTAATTTTAATTTGTTTTTAATGGCTTGAAGATGACCGCTCAGTGGTCGAAACATGTGACCGTGTAACTCGTTTGATAAAACATAATAAGCAGTTGTGTTGATGGTAATTGACAACTACCTTGTACTATATAAAACACAACGGAATTTCCAATGTGCAAAAGCGGACAAACTGGAGCGAGAAATTTGTACACCCAACACTCACTAGTGCTTCTTTCACTCTACTACATACTTAAATATCATTCAATATGGGCAAATTAATAACTATTACTCTATATCGGGGTCGAGAAGTTACTGGTTTCGTAATCGCGAGGTCTTAAGTTCACACCTCGGCCCGGGACAGACTGTCCTGACACTGTATTCGTGGTTTTCCTCAATCCTTCTACGAGAATTAAGCAATAGCAGGCTACCTCAAATTAACAGAGGACCGTTTGCTTCTAAATTATTTCTAATTCGTTCAATAATCTCTTTGTCATTTGATGTTACATGCCAATAATCTGAGGTAGTGTCAGCGTCGTTACACAGGCAAGTAAATAAACAAACCTTGGGTATAAACCGCTATAATGTCAAACAGACGACGCTTCAAACGCAAAAGAAATATCCGTAGCAAAGAACATATAATAAAACCGTTTAGAACATCAAGCATTGAGTTCTGTGGATGTGTTACCGCCAAAGTACATCACGCGTTCAATATATAGAATACCAAGTTGTTTAAGACATCAACAAGGCATTCTGGTTACAGAGTTGTGTGAAGAGGAAAATGAGTGCTTTAACAGGGTACTTCATAAAACAACCAGTTACTGCACAAAATAACAAACCGGCCTCCTAAAATGCTTCTAATGACCGATCATTCAACACTTTAATTATTTCAGACAGTAACGACCGGATACCCTTAAGGTATAAAACAAGAACCCATTCTGAACCTTAACTGCTTATTTCAGACAATAACGATTTGATCGCATTTATAACGTAACTTTAAATAACACACCTAACAGAAGGTGACCTAATGTAACATAACCTAATACAACCGTAGGTGAAGGGAGGTTATGTTGGGTTAGTTTCGGTTACGTTACGTCAAGCTATGTTAGGTCACCTTCTTTTAAGTTAAAGTTATTTAAGGTTAGGTTGTAGATATTGCGGCATACAAGTACTTATGGTCGGGAATTGCGGCTCATCCTATGTTTTAACTGTGGTCTGCACGTTTTGTATGAAATAAATAGTTATTGTATAGAATAACTATTTAAACTGTGGGTTCTGTTCCACTTTTTAAGCTCTAAATGGTCTTGCCATCGTTCTATACTTTACCTGAAATCCGAAATTTATTCCGTAAAACACCTAGTTAAAGCGCTGAATTTATCCCTTTCAATGCTTTATCTGGAGTCGAATAGTTTTTACATCTCCAGCGGTTCCCCGTTCCTTGCTTAAACTGCAATCTGTTCGTTACTCTGTTTGGATAAAAACTAAAGCGTAGAATGAATACTTATTCCAAGCGTTAAGGCATTCCAATCTTTATTGTATTAAATAACCGGTCTTCATTTTAGGCTTTAGGTGAGGTGCTTTCTTTACGGGTAATGTTGAACTGCCCACGTTTACACACTTTACAGGTCCATTTTCGTCATTGCAGAAAATAACTGGTTAGTTTACATCTTGACGGTAACATATGTTACCGTTAAAATGTAATAACCATTATTTCACGCACTAAGTACTTACAGCACATTGCATAATAACTAAACTGGGCTAAAGCGTCATAACTTTTGAAAAATTATTTACTTCATATAATAATTTCCGGATCCCAGCTAAATAACACAATGACAAATCAATCAACACTTCAGTCAGTTATTTGATACAATAACGACCCGACACCTTTTATAGCCAAACCTACGCAAACCAAACCAAACCAAACCAAACCAAACCTAACCAAACCTAACCTAACCTAACCTAACCTAACCTAACCTAACCTAACCTAACCTGTAGGATCTGGTAAGTCGTATTATAAATCAGGTGGTTTCGTTAAAGGCCAGATATGAAATAAATAGTTCAAATGTTGAATGGTCATTCAAAGATTCAACTGCGGTAGGGTTTTTATTGTATTGAATAAAGAATTGTTCTATGAAGTACCCAGTTAAAGTATTCATTATTCTCTTCATTCAACATTCTTAAATAAAACGCCTAGTTGATACGATTATACAAATTGGCAAAATTAAACACTTTTTTGTCGGTTTCCTCACTCTTATTGCGGACGTGACAGAAAACGTCAAATGGTATTATGCAGTTTACTCGGCACAATTGAAAATACACAGAGCAGCCGCGGCCAGGAAAGCAATTATGACAACCTTCTGAATGCGTTTCAAATCCTTATCCACAAACTTCCTTCTTAATTACAAGAATAAATTTAATTTCTTAATCTGAGTGTTATCCCCTCTTTAAAGTTTTAGTTACTCTGTGGTGATACTGACAAGGAAAGCAGCAATAGCTCAGGCGTAGAGCAGGTACTTATGTTTTGTGGGTACTTGCAAAATTTAAAGTACACACCTGCATAAAATTGTAGTGTTACTGCAGCTTTCGGAAGACTCGTACACCACTCACAATGAAATTCTCCACCTCACTTTCAAATACTGAACAGAACTCAATCATCTGATGTTACTTGTTTATAAGGCATTTGGCTATTGTAATGTTACATGCGATTCCTAGTTACAGAATATTGTTATTATGAGCAGCAATAACGAGTCTGAATAGACTGAGGAATGTAAACAGAAGTTAATTTCAAACAATTAATTCCTCTGCTCATCAGATGCATTGTTTCATTTAAACAGCTGATTCATTGTTACTACCACCAGCAATGCAGTATGTAAAGTGCGCGGCGAACGTGAATAGACGCATATTCACCGGCATCGAAAGGGATACATATCGACTGATTGCGTACAATTCATAACGTGGACGTTAACAAAGAGCTCGTGATGTCCTACCGAACAAAGGGAATATTGACGGCTGCGGTCACATGCGAGGACCATCGACTGGCCTTACTGTGTCAGCAGGGTTGCCTACTCCTGGCGCAATACGATCCCAGCACCAGGAACATAAACATATACACAAAGTAAACACCTGTACGGTAGAGAACTGACCCTGAACTTCAAAAAGAAACTACGATATGGGTAGTCATCTAACCTGAAGATAGAAGCAGCAATTCCGTCCGAAATTTTGGTAGTCATTGGCCAAGTAACGCGGTGCCACATCCCAGGAGACCAATTTTAATGTTCACGAGAAAAAAGAATATCAAACCTCATATCATAAAAAGTGGTTAAACCGTTCATAATTACGTTCTTTTGGAAAGCAACAACGTGTTGCCTTGTAGCAAAGTACCAGCGTCCCCGCAGAAACTGATGCCCCGTCTTCAGGGCACAAATACCCCTTCCAAAGAAACAACCTACGAGCTCGATCAAGTCAAAGTTTCTGAAGTGCGTCTTTGAGGACTGGACTAATTACTTTCAGGAAAAGAGAAAATTACTAATATAAATTAACGTAATGTTACAGTACACCTCTGACTAAGCACCATGCAGTGGAGGCATAGGGGTGAGTTCAAGCAGATATCCGCCAATTCTTGGCCTCAGTACTGCATGGGGGTGATAGGTGAGCTTCAAGCTCCGACAAATTGTAGTACCAAGGAAGAGAACCCATGATTTGAATTGGACATGAGGCTCGGAAGCCCTCTAATGTTGGTCTGAACGTGGTGGTACATAGACAAACATAATCGACCGAAGAAATTCAAGCGGCAGGTTTAGAAGCATTTCGTCACTCCATCCAGTTGAATTTCCATCTTCTGAGCAGTGACCTCAGTGCTACACGTTTCACAAGGATGCTGCTTTAGCAGAATGGACATAAGTAAGTATGGAACCTGCTGTCCAATCTTGTGGTCAGACGGCGTGAAAACTATTAAGTCTACGGCAGGAAGGCGATCTGCAGTCCAATTTGGTAGACAGAAGTTATGAAAACTACTAAGTCTGAGGTAGAAAAGCAACTGAAGCCAAGAATTCCAAAACCGCACAAGTCAACTTTTCGATACTATATGTGCTATGGGTATCATTTTATTCATGTCACGTCGGGATTTCTAATGACAGAACGGCATAAAATTCACAATCTTAAGGTGTTTTTCGTGACAGTGATATTCACAACATAACAAATCCATGAACTAGTGCTGTTCTGCCTGTCACTGACTAAGATTCAGGTTAATACGGTTCAGTTTCATAACAGCACGTGTTCGAATTTCGCTGTTTCTCCACACTGCGCGCTATTGTGTTCTGGCGCGGAACAGCTGTTTTCCGTAAATGGGCGCGTGTTATCGCTATATTTCGTCGCCTCTGATATGTTTTTCTTTAATCAATATTACAAATTTAAAAATGAATAACTGTGCTAGTGATACAGAAAATGTACCAGTTCTAAAGAGAAAATTAGATCTGAAGAAATGGAAGAAAAATATGCCTAAATAAAAGCGGCTATCTGGCCAGCCTTATGTAAACGCTGCTGGAATAGCTAAACCAGGACGAAGAACTGGTGAGGACTCCAAGTAAGTCTTTTATTTGCTTATTCAAACAACACAAATGTAATAAGCCTGCATCGTAAAAAATAATATTAGGCCAAATATATATTAATTCAAAACAGTTCACATAGCATAACATAGTCATAAACATGAAGTTTGTCAAATTTAACAAAAATAAACTTAGAGAACAGCTATGCAATGTAAATATAGCACAACCAACGCTGTTGTTTAGCTTTCAACAATTCTGGTTGTGACATGCTGAGACTATGTTTAATTCACAGTTACGCGAGGCACAATTACTTGCTAGAGATATTCTGTTGATACTTCCTATGGAAAATGCGGAGTAATTATGCATGGTATGGACTCATCCGCGTGTAAGATCTGAAAATATATTTAAATGATTGGGAACTCAGAATGAGACGTATAGTGATGAGAAATTAATCAAGCTTTGGATATATCTCTATCGTATTTGAATATACTCGTTCAGACGCAGGTGTAAAAGCATGTTGGATCTCTGTCAGGCTTTGAAGGACATCTTGATTACATAGTTTAATGAAATGGGTTCCAAGAATGCACAGGATACTTATCTTGCTGGCTTGATCTCAGTTTCTATACCAGCAAGACAGCGGCATCGGCTTGATAAAGCCAGGAAACCTCACTCGGCTCTTTTCCACTATGGGGTATGAGGTCCTCTATTTCCTGTCCTTGCTGTTTACGACAGTATTAGTGTCTCTTGTGGGTTTTCAAGTAACGTTATTGTGTTAATAATATCGCCTTGTTTTGCTTCATTTTTAGGTGAAGATAGGGAATTTTGAGAAGATTATCTGCAAACACGCTGTCCTGTCCTTACATGATATTTCTCCTTCAAGACTGAAACGCATTACTTCCTTCATTTGTGAGGGAGTTGTTTCTCCTACTGACAAACGTGGTGGTAGGCGAGAAACCTGGTGCAAGCCGGAGGGTTTGAAGGCACAAATGAAGGAACACATAACGCCTCATCCTTTCTGAGGGGCTCATTATGATAAGGGTGGAAAAAAGACGAGATATCTTACTTGAGACCTGAGTGTGAAAACCACGTGCAAAATGTATTTCCAGAAGTGTGAACCTGTATTATACCTGTTTCAAGAGACACCAGGTACTAGGTTTAAACCTCAGATCACCTACGAATATTTTCTTCGCTTCTACAAGGAAAACTTCCACTACCCTTTTCGGCGCATGTGAGAAGCTAAAACTGAAAATTCAGCGTGAGAAGACTGCAGCGGTCAGACACACTTTCAGAGGGTGCTTCAGCTTCACAAATGCAAATCCAAAAGATTCTACGATGAATGTCAAACACTTGTAAAACTTGTAACACTTGTAAAAGAAGGAGGCGCAGAGCATAGCACGTCAGAATGCGCGGTGTTTGATTATATGCAAAATATACCGTATACCTATATACCAGTTACTGAAATGTTTTATGCAAGGTAAATGTGGCTCTATGTTTTAGGTTTCATCGCACGTCTGATGATCGGGCATTTATGTATCCTTATACTGAATTCACTGGCAAGAAAACACCGAATGAAACTGTCCCATTTTTACATCATTTTCTTGAAAATCACGTTAGTGGGACTGTGAAAAAATTATACAGATTCCTGTACTGTTCAAAATCGTAACAAAAATGTTGTGAAATATTTATATCATTTGGTGATGAGTGGAGGTTTTGACTACATCCGCTATGTGTTTCCAACCAAAGACCATTCATACTTGCCCTGTGATCGGGACTTTGCCTGCATAGAGCTACAGAAAAGAAAACAAGATACTCTGTACATCCCAGGGCAGTGGATTAACATAATGAAGGAAAGTGCTAATAACATAAGTATTGTTGATGATGAACAACCTACGATTAAGGATTACAAGACATTGTTTTCTAGGTCGAAAGATCCTGTCCCACTCTCCAGAAATCAAGTGAAGTGGAGAGTGACAACACAAAAAATCACAGAATACCGCAACAGCTGTTTAATAGTATGCACCTCTTCAAGTGGACTGCCCACAGAGACATTTCAATGCAGACAGGAGCGTGTTCCTGATTTTGTTTCTCTTAAGAGGGCTTATGATGACGAAACTGGATTAAAACCTGCTAAGGCAAGAGATATTGCAAAATACATATCACCTACTGATCGCCAGCATCGCCCATATTTTGAACACATTCTGCAGAAGTATGGAAACCAGGGAGATGGCAATGCTGATTCTCAAAGTGAGGCTTGGGATTCGGACTAAAGATGTGTAAAAGTTAGACTGTATCATTCAAATTATTGAGAATACATTTAAATCCAATAAAAAGGAATTTTGATTTTATTTCTTTCAATTTGGTATTCTTAATCACATAGCTGCATAATATAGTCCGCAGCGACTTCCAAAACGGCACAAAAACACGATTTTCAACATTATTTTACACTTAAACTACTTATCAGATTTCACTGATAAAATGTCAAGCTTTAAGTATGTACGTCATTTCTTGCACAAAAAAATCAGAATGATAGACTAATAGAGTTAGAGGTGAACAAAAAAAAATTGATTTTCTCAGAACTTTGATCGGTGGACTTCTGCGGTTCTGGTGCTTACGCACAAGCGGGAAATCTGTAACTGGGTGGAAGGACTGAAATGAGGGCGGACGTGTGTTCATGAAGATAAGCGTTGTGGGCGGTCACTGATTGCACGATGTGCACAGGTAAAACAGAAAATCACAGTGTCTGGGACAACCAAATAGTGTGTATACGAGCGGGGCAAGGTGACATGAAACAGAGACGGAAAATTGTGAAATTTGAGACGAAACTAATTGGAAACCAGGTTATTTCTGTATAAAATGAGATAATATGCAGCAATTGTGGCATTATGTTCTTAAACCCCATATTTAAATTGTCAACATTTTCGTCATAGGTAAATTTTTAATATATTAACCATCATTTCTCCTTACGAAACAGATAATTGTGTAAAACATAACATTGATAACACAAGAATCGGATCAGCAGTGAAGTATCAGTTTCTTGAATGATGACCTTTTCATTGTCCATTTAATATGTTCTTAACTTCGTGCCAACCACACCCCTCACTCCCTTTCAGACGGGAGAAAGTAAGAGTACAAATAAAGCTTAAACTTTCAAGGCACGTTGGTAAATACATGCACCACTTCCATGAACATTAAAATCTCTGCATTTGCCCACAAGGCGTATTTAATGTGTTTACTATCATTCCCACAATAAACAGCCATTATTTTTTATATTTTGTACACCGTGCATGTTATTCTATTATTAATGCATACCAACAAATGCGCAGACCTATAAATCACTGGTAACTCGCTTGCCGAAACACACGTAGGGGTGTTTTGATACAGTAATTTGTAAGTCTCTGCATTTGTTAGTAGCAATTATTTGTCTACGAGTGTAAAGACTGTTCTTTCAGTGCAGACAACGTCGTGAGGTAGGAACTGAATTTTTGAATGTTACACAGACGCAATTCAGCTTCGGAAACGTGATTATTTGTCGTTCCTGTGGATTGTTGCTTGAGCTCCACAGCTGAAGATCAAGCTGAGGTCAGCGCTGGTTCCGGGTCACAGCGTACGCGTGCTAGCAGCATAATGTTGGGTGCGGTAAGGTTCATATTGCCCCCTTGTCATGAGGTTGGTCGTCACAGCAGCCTGGGCTTGTAATTGCCCTCCTGACACACACATGCACACTACTTTACTGAATTAAAATTAGAGTTTCAACGTAGCCACACTACAGCTGTACAGCCTGTGCCAGAAGTTCAGAGATCTCACATGCTCCAGACTGTTCAGCCTTCCAGATACTAACAATAATTTTGCATGGAGAGTGGTTTAACTTTCAAGAACACGCCTTTTCATCGAGACAGAATATTGGTTGATTTTAACTGGCTTTCGGAATAAGGCACTTTCTGCCCTTCAAAACGCCCAGACTGGCCCTAGAGCCCACATAGCTTCTTACTCAATGGGTAACGGTAGCTGCTAGCCTGAGCCAAAGCTACCGGGACGTGAAGCTGTCCTCTCATCGCCACCTAGTGCCGAAGTAAAGTCTGTGTGAACTTACGCCTCCATTCTCCCATCTGCCTTTATAGCGTGAGTGTGAATTAGGAAGACAGACTACGTAACGTCAGTCTTCTGCAACACCTGGATGAATTGAAGTCGTAATATGTATGCTGTGTGTTTTCGTGGAGGTACGAAACCATGTTTTGTACATTTTCGGAACAGCTTCTCACTCTCTAAACCCTGAAGAAGTAGTAACTGATCAGTACGTTGTAGGTACGGTGTCGGTGACAGACAAACAGTATGGAATATTGGTGGAATGATACCGGGAGGGGAAGACCAAAGTACTCGGAGAAAAACCTGTCCCAGTGTCACTTTTTCCACCGCATATCTCACACCGACTAGCCTGAGATCGAGACAGAAACTCCTCGGCAAGAGGCCGGAATCTAACCGCCTCAGTCATACCGTGATGATCTTTTAACAATATTAAAGAAATCGACTTCCTTCTCACAGAAAACACGTCGCCGCCTTTAAAAGGATGAAAAGGTTGGTGTTGAATACAGACATAATCTCTGTTTATTCAGAGAACCATATGAAACACATAAACACACCAACTGGAAAGCGTCTTGTGATGTAGCAGGTGGTATATATAATTACTGCATGTGGTAGGCCTATGTTTAATTTCATCCACTTTCATATCACGCTACAAGTCTGATATAGTTCGTTAAAAATATGCTTCAATTTCTTTCTACAATAGGATTTTTCGAATTTAAACACAAAGTAGGCGTAATCGTTGCAAGCCCGGACAGCACTGTGCGGAATTGAACACTGGATTCTGATTTCCCCCAGCGACAGGTATTTCTTGCCACTTGTCAAGCTGGCTCTCAGACTCACCCCATCTTCTACACAACGGGTACTGCTGTTTTTCTTCAGCGCATAAGGCGGCCATAGCGTGAAGCTGACCAGTATTAAAGAATGAAAAGGCAGTTTTTCTCGTACTGACCAAGAGTAGTGGGCTATTATGTAGGTCTGTAGCCTATAGCACTTGCTTTTCCGCGTCGATAAAAATTCGTACTGTGGTCTGACGGGTTAAGAGACCGTATAGTCTGGTGGATATTGATCAATATTGTGGACGAAACTACCCGCAGAATTTTTGGGCTCTACCCTGGGCAGACAAAAGTAACCATGTGAAACACTGATGTCTACGTTAAAACAGAAGGACGCCTTCATTTGTTTCAACTTTTGCCAAATGACTTTTAGAAAGTACAACGACGCATACGGCCCTATAAAAATGCCAGTTATTTCTGGATTCTACGAGATATAAAAATGCAATAGCGGTGATAAATAGAACCCATGCTTTTTACAGAATCAGAGAATCGAATCGTTACAAGTGCCATTAATTGTAATGGTTAATTTCTCACTATTCTGCAGTTGCACTTGAGTGTACAGAACGCCAGGTAACCAGACAAATACAATTTCATGTATTCTTTCTACATCCGTTTTTTAATCATTTTGAGAAAACCAGACCGTTTATCACATTCTGAGGGAGGGGCCATACTAGATTAGGGACATCAGGACCGCACTAGATTGTACTGTACCTTCCTAATTAATTATCTTTGGTTGTTCCGGGTAATTAGAGGCTTACGAGAAAATAATGAATGGCTTTAACGCCCAGGGCATTAGATAACTTGCAACGGGCCATGACCTGTTATGCTGAATATTGTTGGCAGCAGTGGGTTTTAAAGTTACTTTACAGCTCGCCCGACCTCAGGTCGCGTGTTAAACTCGTTACCAGTCCTGTTTGTCGCTCTCCTGCATGGCTCAATGAAAGAACATAATTCACTTTAACAGATAATTTTCAATGGAGGCTTCGGAATTGAGTGGGGTGATGACACTTACAGAAATAGCTTCATCCTTCCGACAACCCCCATTTTTAAAGCAGATGTTTTCAAATGCTGATACATTCGATAACGGTGTCCAATACTAAACAGCAAGGCCCATTTAAATACACTTAAAAAATTCAGTCCCACTTCAGGAGAAACACTTCTTGTCACCAATATAAATGCCAGACTTCTAATAATGTTGAGGAAATTGTTTACTTCTTATTCTGCTAAAGAATTTAAACAGTAGCTAGCAAATGAACGTTACAGTCTATTTACCACTTGCCAAAAAAAATGAAGCACTGTTATTCATATGAAAGCGGGAAGAGAATTTGTGTTACACAGCGTGGTAGGCGGATGGATCAAATTATTTGTAACTTACAAATAATCATTTCATTTGTCTAAAACTAAAGCTGGAATGAGATAATGAAGAGATCCATTCAAATGAAGGCAGCTGCCACTGTAGAATACTTCTTGGATTAAATAAATATCAAGACGCCAACAAAGGCACTATATATATAATGTAATAAAACACTATCACATCACTGTTACATTTTTTTACCCAACATGTTTCTTAACCAGTGTAATGCTTGGTGACGGTGCTATAGTGTGCTGAATCATGGTGAATATACAGACTTTTAAGATTTTAATAAGTTTTAAATACCGTGATACACACACATCTTCAATTTTTTACTATAAGTGTTTTACCATACAATCTAATTGTTGTAATTAATATATTTATAGTGAGTATGCGATTCACTGTTTAAGTCCTACAACGTGACATATGGCTCTCTGTAAAGCCCTTGGTATAATACCCCTGATGATGATGATATCATGTGGACATCGTAACATGTTGGGTAAAAAAGTGTAACAGTGATCTGATAGTGTTTTATTACATTATATATACAGTGCATTTGTTGGTGTTTTGATATTTGCTATAAAAATGCACGGTGAAAATAATTTAAAAACAATTTAAAACTTCTGAATTAGTTCAGCTGTGCATAAATCACGCGACTGCAAACAGCGTTACAGAGTACCATAAACTTCGAGAGTTTCGATTTATATACATTTTAATTTGGAAAGTAATTCCTGAAAATAAATTAAGCTGAAGTAATCTGCAAGGTAGCGGATCCTAGTGGCCGCGCTGTCTAAGGCGTGGGTCTGCTGCCGCTTGCTTGCTGGGATTGCGTTTTCGAATCCCGCCGTGGGCATGGATGCCTGTCTCTTTTCAGTGTTTATGTTGTCAGGTAGAGATCTCTGCGACGGGCTCACCACTCGTCCAGAGGAGTCCTACCGAGTGTGGTGTGTCTGAGTGTGATCGTAAAGCCTCGATAATGAGGAGACCCTGGGCAACTAGGGGCTGTTGAGCCATGGGGGGGGGGGGGCGGTGAGAAGAAACCCCAACTTAGGTAACGTTAAAAGAACGAGCTTTATTTAACAACAAATACATTTTTGTACGCATGTCCGATTTATGTACAGATTGTTCAAAGCTACATTTATTTGCACCGATTATTTGGCTTCCAGTGACAGCAGAATTTGCCAGCAACGCACTGGAATGAATGGACGAGGAATCGGTCGTAATTTAGTTTGACGTGGTCTGCTGTGATAGCGCTTGTCTGAAGTGACCGCGGAAAGCCACGAACTATTGCAGTTATGACAGCTGGTCTCCCGCGCTGACATTTGAACTCGGGACCTCTCCAGCATGAAGTGTAAATGTTACCAAGTTTACCGTAAATTTCTCTGTGTTTTCTGTGCCGAAACACATAAACGAGCTGCACATAAGTACCTATTGTCCTTATTTATTTACTTGTTGTCTATGCATATCTAAATTATGTCTGTCCATGTCAAATTCCAAATGCTTTAGTTGCGAAACTACTGAAAGCATCTGGATGAAGACTGGTAATGTAGCTTTATACCAGGGGTCGGAAACCTTTTCTTTAGAGCGGGCCACACTGTCAAGAGGCAGAGTAGAAGTGGGCCATACAGGTTTTACAACCAACCGAAAGCAGAAAAATTAAAGAATACGAGTGTACTGTAGTCCCATCTGTCATTTCTTTACCAGTATACACCTAAACCTTCTCCAAAATGCTAGAAACAACTCGAAAATGTAACAGCTCCGGAAGTAACGAAATAACAGGTTAATAACATAACAGTGAATTAGTTTTAGAACATGTGAAGCCTTTTAAAGACAGAATTTTCTCTCTGATTGCACAAAGACAAGATAATTATAAATACATTCAGCTTCAGTCATTTCGTGTTTTATTTTAACAGCACGAAAATACAGACAACTCAGAGATTACGAAATTAAAATCTGCACTTGAACAAATTAAAAATCTTGATATTTCATCTTGACTTGAATGACATGATCGTGGCACGAAGGAATTTGGTGTCGGTTGGAATCTTGGTGACAAGTGGCGTAATTTTAGCGAATAATTTATCGCAAAAAACTGCATTCGAATAAATACTAGCATGAAAGATGCGATTTTTTTTGCTTTGTGCAGGGGTGGCCCGCTGGTTCGGAAGAAGGCATGCTTACGTCCATGGTTGTCGGCCCTTGCTGTACACTAAATATTGATAATGTATAATTTTGGTTCGTAAAGGCAAAGACCACTCCACGAGGACGTATAGGGAAGGGGAGCATAGCGCTATGTGTTCACAATATCTGCATTAAAAGGATGTGAGAGTTAAACATCATGTTCCGGCATCTGTACTCCCAGTGAAAGAACTCCAGTTATGCAACGGATAAACGCCTGGCAACGGTCCCAGATCCGGTACAAACTTTGTGAGAAGTGTCTGCACTTTTCGTAAACCGAACCACAGTTATGTAGTTTTGAGTCCGTAATGGTGCTTGATTTAAACTGACAACTATATTAAACATTTTAAAAGAAATAATGGCTCTTGGGAATAAATACAGGCGCCATGAAGACTTGCAGTACTGATTTGAAAAGGGTTTATATCCCTCGAATTTTTTACTAATTGCACGTGGGTCTCTGCAGTATGATTAAGTTTGAAATAATAAATTGACACGAATGAAAATAACGTCCAGAACGCATCTGGAAAGCTTGTGTAAACGAACTCAAATAATGTTTAAGGTTCCAGGGTGGTGACGATACAAAATGTGGTCTTATGGGGTATGACACCGTGCAGTCTGGTTTGCAGTTCCAACGCTTCGTACGAACATGCTGCCTCCATCGTTTACTCTGAAGCTGGAGGATGCATGTTTCTCCGAAAATTCGTACCCACCTACCAGACTACACGGGGCAATAAATTTCTTCTCCTTCTTTGCGTAATTGAAAATAAATTCTCGTCATAAAATCACTAGTGCGGTTCTTTGGCTTGTCACGTGACAGCCCTAAATTCCTATGCGGGGGCTCCCTTTCCTGAGAAAGGCAACATTCATCGAGACAACCTGCACAAAAAGCCATCAGTTTTATTTCATGGTGTTTTGTCAAAACAGCACTACAAACGAAAGCAATATTTATTACAAGGAAAAGAGCTTAAAAACGCCAAAGCCGTGGCAAAAATCGAGAAAAAACTGATTACAATCTTTTGGACTCTTATTTTTGACATGCATTAAATATTACGAATTATACATACTGGATTGAAATACGTATATGGGCCAAGTATATTTTCTAGTGTCAGTGCGGACAGCTATGAAAAATAAATGTTACCTATGGACAGCAAGACTGCTTTGTGCATACATCATTCTTATTCCATCAAGTTGGTGGAACGTAACTATTTTTGCAGAAGTTTTTCAAGTTCACAGCGTGCATAATCAGAGAAAATGTGATATTAACCTGCCTCTAAGAACCGTAATATATCTGAGTATATGGAAGTAAATTATTTACGGCGTGGTTTTGACAACCACACCAATTTACCGTCCAAACTTCAGTGCTATTTACAGCAATAAACCAGAACCACACTTTAAGCCTTCTCAGCGGTGCAGTTGGGACCCCGTTGTTGTGGTTGTGGCGCCGCGTCAGTAGCTGCCCGGTGACCGACGTTTCGAGATGACGTGTAGGTCTCATCTTGAATGGTTAAAATATCTACCACCACTTTGTCTAGAAACATCCGTCAGCAGGTACCCAGTGATGCGGTGCCACATTCCCGAACAACGGAGTGCACAGCCACACACATAATTTGTGCGGTTTTACATTATAACGTCAGTAAATACCAAGACTACTGCCTCGTGGTGTGTGATATCGTATACTTAACAACACTCTGGAGAAGGCAGCTGCCTTCATCCTCAGTGATCCTGAGTGACCCTGAAGACAGAGGCAGTAATTTCCTCCCGAACGTCGGTATCTACCCACATCACATCGCAGAATACCGCAGACTAAACCATAGCCGATTCCTGCGGCCGTGCGGTTTAAGGCGTACGTCTGCAGCAGCTTGAGTGCTGGGATAGCTGGTTCGAATCTCGCTGAGGCCATGGATAAGATGGGGACTTCCTTTTAACACTAAATATAAATGCACTGGAAGGTCACTTAGGGGAGGCGGCAAAACCTTAGTTCGCAATACAAATACGTGCTATGAAACCTACATGCAATTTTTTCAGCAACACAAAGCTCTACAGTTAAGACATCTGGATAATACATATCGATGTATATCTTGAGTACGCGTTTCAATGATTTACTTCGAACTATATTTTAATAACTTTTCTACGAGACCGTGTTTTTAAAAACGGGTTTATAGAAAAAAACTAGACTTATGCTTGCAAGCAGCTCAGTGTCATGAAAAGGGAAACGCAGAGAACAATGAGCTATGTATAATCCAGATTACGTAACTGTAGAAGCCATATTTGCTTGGAAACGTAATTCTAATTGCGGTAAAATTAACATTGTTAAAATAGGATTTATTGCCTTTCCTCACAGAATTCCCAGTACTTCTTACCTCACTGTAAAAGCTGTCATCTTTTAAGTGAAGTAGCTGTAAAAAGCTACCTTTAAAGTGCGTTTACAAATTGGATCTGTCTAGACGTTTGAAGCAGTAAAAATAACGAAACACAACAGGTCTTTTGTCGAAGCACGATTCAGGCAGACAGCATTCATAATTCAAAGCGAAGTTATTTATTATTTAGAAAGGAGTTTCACAACAATGATTTCGTCTATAAACTTAGCGACCCTGTTCTCATAATTCAAGGTAGGCCTACAACCCAACACATGATTGCAGAGAGCGTGGGACTGAAGACATATTCACCCTTTAAAGCACTTATACTGTCTGCTATAACATTAAAAAACACTGACGTATTTAGTCCACAGAGTGTATTTACGTGTTATGAATGATTCTCAGAATAAACAGTGATCTTTTACCCAAACAGCATTAATGGATTTATCTTTGTAAAGGAGATGCAGTGTGTTTACTGTGAGGATGTACCTACTGACTTTATACAGCACAGCCAAAAACTTTCTCAGATAGTAGAGAAATTCTCCACAAATAATTGAACCCGAAAATTCATTAGTGTGATCATCAATACTACTTCAGTTTGAAGGATCCAGCGCATTATAGAATCTTACATTACCCTCCCATCTATGCCTAGGTTTTGGAAGTGAATTCCATTCTTCCTCATGCGTGAATGCAGAAACTAAACTTTGTAAAACATTATTCAGATAAGTTCCAGGATTAAAAAGTTACTCTGAGCAGTTTAGTACGTCTGTAGGAAGTACCTTCCGAAATATTTCGCTAGAAGAAATTTCAGGTCTTCGTATGGAACTTATGGTGCCAGTGGGTCTCAAGATTTCGATTGTGCTGTTCTGTGTTACGACCCTCCATATTCTGGTAAGTGGTTAAAGACTTCTACCCTGAAGACGGAAGCAGCTTGACCTTGGCTAGAAACGTCGTATGTCAGCAACCGCGCCACCCCATGGTACCCAAGCCATAGGTTGACGACCCCCGGTCTAGAGCATTTACGTTGACAGAGAACTGTCCCGTCGTCAGTAATTGTTTGTGGCTGCAGCGAGCAAAGTCTGTGCCCGGTAGCGTGCAATGTCTCGTTGCTTCTTTTGTTGCGGGTTCGTAGAGACTTGGAATTCGAATGGAATACATGCGCGATAGCGCAACGTAAAGCGTATGCAGTACGTTCAGTCGTGCGTATTAATTCTAATTGCTTTTGTTATTCTTTCAGCTGTTAAGGTAATGACAATGAAATGTTCAAATTAAAGCCAGATGGAAACTTAAACCGCGCATTTATGGTGCCATATGAATGAAGAATTGCAAAAATGTAAAACTGTGCCTAACAGATTTGCCAAGACTGTCCACCTGTCCTTTGGTCCGTCTATAACAACCAGAAAAGCAATAAGAAGACATTTACTGAATTCTATATTGTTAAATTTTACTAAAATTTGTCTGCATGTAACATTTTACTTAAAACTAGAAAAAAAATTACGGACACTATATAAAGACCTGCGTGCATTCGTGCCTGCATTTACAGCGTATCGCTAAAAGTTTCCACACTAAACTGATACTTGGAAATGAAACAAGAGAGTAGTATGACAAATACACTTCTCCTTACATTTTTTTTTGGCTTACAGATAATTACACAAAAGTGACATTTGTGCTAGCTAGCTATAGACAGAAACAGCAAACGTAACGAAATTAATAGTGCTGTGCGTACGTTTCATAAATTCAACTGATGGCTGATTCCGAAGTCTTGGAAGGATAAGCTGCTTCCGCCTTCTGAGATTGTGGCCACGTTCCTTATAAACCCGTCTACATAAGCCACTTGTTTAACCCTCAATATCACTTCAGTATCCAGCGCAATCTAAACCAGTCGCCTTGAAAACGTAGGCAGCACGTCCCTCTTAAACGTTGGAATCAACCTAAAAATCTACACAATTTAAGACCCGGAACACCGTCTTTTGAGCAGCATATACCGTAAAAGTCTGAAGACTTGCATCTCATAGTTCATTTTACTTTCAGAAGGAAACTACGAGAACTCACATATTCACAGAAGATAGTGAGATATTCACCCAGATTTCGGACCCGTTTTGAAGTACAAGAGCAAAAACTTTCACTTAGAACAAAGAACCGTAATTTGCTCTTCATGTTCTGCAGTTCTTTTCTTCTTAAGACTGAAGTATGGTGGCTGGTGTCGCTTTTCCAGAGGATTTGAGGAATTCAGTGCCTTTATTTTTACGGTTAAGCAGTTCAAGGATATTAGTCGCGTGTGTGCCTTACTGACATTTTAAAAGAAACAAAATATTGCATATATGTGTGCATAAAAATGTGAAATTTTAACTTTAAACACAAATCTTTATGTTTTCATTAATGTCTCGGTCTATCGTTCCTGTCAAATGGGTTACTCTCTTGTTTCGCACTTAGGGGTGGTTCCACGCTCAAATTACGGCTTACAAATCGGCTATTTTGAGCCATTATAACGAGTATTCTCTAGACACTCCACACAAACAGCGGTACTATGCGTCAGTTTAGGCCAGAACCACTTCCTGTCAGGTGCCTTCCAACTTTGTATTGACCACTAACCTGCAATTTGACGGATAGTCAAGCCTTCTAAAGGATGTATAAACACATAAAGGTCTCAGACGAAAGCACCTGTTTACGTAGTTACTGCGTAACATAATTTATTTACTCCGTCACTACATAAGCAATGTTGTAAATCTGAGGTATATTATATGCAGTATGGGTCAAGGGTTTCGGCTTCTAATTTTAAACAACATTAGACCTTACACAGATAAGGTTAAATTGGCAAAGCTTCCACACTAAGCAGTAATGTTTCACCATAGGCTTCCTCGTAACCTTAACAATAGGAAAGAGCAAATGTTATATAGCTGAGAGGCGTTGCAACTGTGAATTTGGGAATGTGCAAGCCGTAGCCATTGTACAGGAAGTAGCGTGATGCGTAGCTGCCTATACTTCGGCGAGCTGTAGTTTAGTAATTTTCTGTGTGTTTATGCATGCAGTAATTTTGACATCAGCCTGCAGGATCAAAGGATGGATTTTCTCTACCATTTCTTGCGGTTACAAAGTTTCGGCAGCCAAACCGTGGTCACGTGGTCAGCCTTTGCATCTTTGCTCCACTTCTGGGCAAAGTCGCACCAACTGAAGACGAGTAAAGATGCCCCACTGGAATATTAACTGACTTGGTTGACTTTCATTCAAAGATCAAATCGTACTGTATTTTCATCCAGTGCTAACTAGAGCGCAGAATTTTCTACCACTTCTTTGCATTTGCAAAAGCTTAAAGAGTAAGCCGCAATTTGTAGATAGAATGCCAGTACGATGTAAGATGATTATGAATAAATAATCATCTTACAATACCTCAAGGTTATTCATAACTGCGAGAACACTCAGTTACATGGAAGTTGAGAAGATAATATATAAACAAACCGTCAATCAAAACACAGTTCATAATTTTTTAAATTTAAAAAATACGACATGTTTCGGCCGCAGAAGGCCATAATCAGGAATCAATAACAAATATACTCAGAGAAATTATTTGTGTATAGACATTAAAATTGTATTAATAACGAGATATCACTCTTCAAATCGTAAAATTTCCAATGTAGTGCAGCCGAAACCTTTGCAGCTTACGTTAAACTGTATCACTTACTGCATTAAAATTAAAAATTAAGAACTGTTCTCCTTATGCGAGCCACATGTTGTTGATTTTTAGTGCCCCATTTGTAGGCGTAAATGCTATTTTATTTCTTTCTTGATGCTGTGTAGCTGTTATAGGTGCTCTGGAATTAATGATCGGGAGGTTAAAAGTAATCAGTTACAAAGGCATACTCTCATAAAGTAAATAATATATGTGAAGATGTAAAAATGTAATGAAATCTTATATATCTGTGTTTCTGGATTTATTCAGACCTGGTATATTTTTTGTAGAATTGGAATGTTTTCCAGTTTTTGAATAACGGAATCTGAAATTAAATAAAATAATAACCTCAAGTAAAAACTCCGGGCAATTAATTATAACTTTTTGTATTGTCATACGATGCAATGATACATCACGACTTATGTGTTTAGCAGGATAGTGTCCGTAGAAGAACGGGTAGGTCTGCACCGCATACAAGCTAGCAAAGTACTCAAGGCATTAAGTTAGGCGGTGGTCGTCTTACGGGTCGTTTTGGAGTATGGTCGTCAATACAGCATCCGGTTGCACAGTGCATTGGCCACTGAGCTGATGTTTAGTTTTCGTTTCTTTATAAATGTAAATTTTTCCACAGTATTGAGATTAGTTCCTTCTTTGCCATATATAAAACCTCGATAATACCGTCGATTGTGCCTGTGCGATGTTGGTTTTCTAGTAAATGTTGGGAGAATTTTGAACTGTAACTATTATGATGGAATGCCTGTACATGTTCCCCATATCAGGTTAAAAAGTTTCTTCCAATTCGTTCGACGCACCGTTTTTGCATTCGGAACAAGCTGGGAGGTACATGCGAATTTAAATACTTATTATTGTGTGTTGTGTTATTATTTTTAATAGCTCCCTTGCCGAATTAACTGTTTAGAAAGCCACTTAAATTTCACTATATTTGAAGAGTGTGGTAGTGAATTTGGCTTCTTTTGTAATATAAGCAAACTTAATATAATTTAGTCTCTTGTTTATCTTGCTTGGAGCGCGATTGTTTGCAGTTTATCATATTAAAGGTTTCGGGAGAGTAGGAAATTTTAAACAGAGCAGCTGATATTTTTCTTCTTCTAGTCAATGCGTAGCACTGCAGTCTTATTTATAAAGTATCTTACAGCAGCAGCAGCGTGTTGGTGTTCTGGTGGTGACACAAGTCAGCTGGTGTAATCGTAATAGAAGTAGTTTGTTTTCTGCATATGCTGAATCGAAAACATAGACACAAATAGAATCAGTCAAACACAACACGTTTCAACTGACGCCATTTGTGTCTATTTAATTAATTAATTCACCGGAATGACCTCTCCAAAAATCGCAATAAATGGGTATTCCTAGTTATAGTAATGTATAGAAAGTTGTTGCTTATGTTGATTTCTTGTTCCAAAATAAACACCAGTCTTGGATTAATATTGTTATAGTCTTTTAAGGACTATAAAGTGCGTTGTGATTGACGCTTTATATATTCCTGCGTTCTTTATACGTGCCAAAAGAGGATGTGTAAAGTTTGAGATGGATAAGCATCTCATTGCAGTGAATTGGAGATGCTGGAATTTTCAAGAAAAAATGACACTGTGCTGTCTTAATTGCATCGCGCCACTACCAAATGTCTACAATCCCCTGAGGAGACACGTTCGAGACCTTGAAAGGCTAAGTCATATTTTTCCGAGCAAAGTATTTTTCAGTCTGTGAAAAGTGGCCACATCAGAATTCCACGATTTCATTCGGAACCTGCATTTGATGCGGACGTTACGAAACTTTGGAATATCTTGAAAAATTAACAAAAATTATAAAGAAGTAAGAACGAGTCCCATAGTCATAGAGAACACTGGTTATTTGATCTGAACGTAATTTAGTCTATTACAGTTACATTACGTTGTACTTCATTACATGTGCGGCATCTTTCACCAGCCCATCTGCCAAACATTTCTCTTTCCATACCGTCGCATCTTTTATCAGTGTGAGTAAATGCAGTAATATTTTCCACACAGAAATTGACCACTACATAGTACAAACCGCATCACACATATTTCACACTCAGACATACCTCCTGCTGTTATTTATATTTATTCAAAGCCTATCTGAATAAAAAGTGGGACATCATTGTTCATTTTATGCTACATGTTCTCATTTACTTGAAAACAATACTGAAAATGTGCTGAATTATTCGCAAATATATTATACTCAGTAAGGAAGAAAGTAAGTAAGTAAGTTTTATTTTAAACTTAAAAATACGTATGTCATTTAATCTTCCAACACTATATGCCAAAATTATTTGTACGTAATTATGTGTTACTCTAGTTTTAACTAATTAGCACTTAGCGAAATACGTAAAGCTGATTCAGAGTTCATTGAAGAAACTGACAGATACTACAACTAGCTGCAGTTCACAAAAAATCCTTTCATTCTTTCACTATTTGACACGTTGACATAACGATTTCACTGAATGTTCATGGTATGACACTGTCCATGGCAAACGTAGAAATTGTAATACCGACTGAATCAGAAGTACTTGTCACTTTCGTTTACTGCTGCCCCTTGCAAAGCCTTTCGCAGCTATTAAAAATTCTCTCTGCTACATGACAGAATAGCGACATATTAGCAGGGAGGCTTTCACAGCTGTATATGTTTCGTTGTTAGTACTCATATTTACTTAACATAACTAACAAAGCTGTTGTTCTCTTCCCTTGAATTACACAAGAATTTTGGTACATTTTAGACCTTCAGAGTTAATAATTTAACTCTAGAATTCACTGATTTGCTTTCTTACTTCTTTCAATGATTGTATGAAACAGTGAAGTAGATCGCGTTTGTATGTTGCTATCATAACAGGTTTATGCTGAAGTAGCAAAGGCATCGGCAATTCAGTGCAAAGGGGCTTTGCAGTAAGTGAGTGGGACATGTCTGGAATAGAACATGTCGTCCGCGCCTCAGGTTTAGTACGCAGAGAAAATCACAAGTGAAAAGAAACAAAGACATGACACAAACGTGTCCGGCCCAGGCTTTGGTTCCATGTTGCTTTCACTAAGAGAATTGATTTAAAGAAAAGAAAGAATAGCACAATAAACCTGAGGATCCCTCAGAGGGATCTTTACAAGGAAGAGGAACTGCCAACGTAACAAAGGGTTTCGAACAGAACTCATACAGCCTAAGCTACTTTTCTCTTTCACGGACTTATAATCTTGCGATCCAGTACTATTATTATTTACACATTACTTGATTCTTTAAAGAAGTATTTAAGCACAGATTTCGAACATTTGTAGGATATAACGTCAAAAGTTTCATACGGTTGTCACTCTGCTGATAACAATGTTTAATACACAGTGACTGTATGAACTTTTGGCACGATAGTAGTCCATACACAAAAATTAAACGCCAGTCTTTGCAAAGGGAAATGAAATAAGTCTTTTTTACACCCTATGAAAGTCCAACATGTGAGCCAGTTTTCCTGCACACACAGAGAAGATACTCAGTTTTGTGCCAGATATTTTGCAATAAACGGTGTTCGAACTTTGTAGTCGCTGCTCGCATGCATCCTTTTAGTTGTTTAGGGTTACAGGCCTTGGCAGAAGGTAAATATCATATTCCACGAGTCCCCACAGGAAAAGTCCAGAGGGGTTAGATCTGGACATCACGGTGACCAGGAAGTGAACTCCACTTGGCTGAACCATCGCTCAGGCAAGCCTATTCAAGAATTTTGTCACCTTAGTGTGGACACGTGGTGGCGATCCGTCATGCTAAAAACAACACTTGGTTTGCTTTCAGTTAGCTAGGACATTAATCACAACTCCAACATTTCACAGTATATAATTCTGTTAACTTTTTTTCTGAAGAGAAAAGATCCGTGAACGTTGTCACAGCGGACAGCACAAAGACGTTTATTTTCGGACTGTCCCTTACGTGTTCAAACATGGCGTGAGGATGTTCGCTTAATCTTACAAGTATGTTACACCTGTTAACTTTTCCAGAAAAAAGAAATGTTGCTTTGCTAATTAAACAATTTTTTTTTTCTGAAATGCTTCATCTTCTGCAATACGGTCCATCACGCTTACGCAAAATTCAAAACTTACCACTCTGTCTTTTAGTGTTAAGTTTTGCAACATGTGTACTCAGTACGCAGAACAGCAAGGCGTTTTAGACAAACTGCCCACACGTTTGACTGTGGTGCATTTAACGTGCAGCTGCCCAACGCGCTGACTTGCTTGGATTTTGCAGATAAGCTTGCCGAGCAAAATAAATTGTTTGCGCACTTGTAATCCGTTGGTCTGAACTTCCCATTACAAAAGCAACATGTGCTCTCATATTTTTTCTAATACCTGCTGAGCGAAATCGTCTCTGCAAGAACCTTACTGATCTTCCTTTTCAGTTCACTGTGACCACTTATCACAGATCCGCTAAATGGAAATCTAGTATACACAGTTCTTACTCTGGTTGACTCGCCAAATTGTCTACTTTGCATTCGAGTTGAAGTTACTTCTTGCGCATAAGGGAAGAAGGAAAAGAAAAGGTAACGGAACACAAGCACTTAAGTGACCCTTTACAAGGCCGTTCATTTAATTTTTAAGTGTACTTTGTTTTCTTGCCAATACGTTTATACAATCGCTCACAAAATTTGCAGTAACTCTAGACATGATGTGTAAATATGCTTATGTCTTTTCTAAGTATGGCATTCGCATGTCTGGCTATAATGGTTATTTAGTTATTGCCAAAATATCGACACATAAACACTGCCCTGGTCGTCATATTCTTATTTTACATTCTGTCAATGAGTTACTTGAACAGAAATATCTTATTTTTCAGAAATTCATTACCACCCATTAATTTATGCCCCACAAGTGACGTATCACCAGTGTTGCTCCCAGCTTACAAGTTCATGATTGGTAACCGCACATGCCTACTGTTTAAGGAACAGAAATAGGTTACAGAGCAGCGCTGTAAACTTGAAAACCTCTCAGAGATATCTTCCAAAGGAGGAAGATAATTATCCTCGTTATTAGACCTGCGTATTGTACCCGCAGTAAAAAGAAAGTTGTGGTAGAATATTAGTTCGTTATCGTGTCCTGGATGGAACTGCATTAAGCCTCGCATTATGCATATACCCGGCAACAGAACTTCGTATTCTTGGCCTACTTTACTCTCCTAAGGCAAGGTCGGTCTACCAGATCCGCATGCTGTCTGTGTGTGCATGTCTACGTCTTGCCGTTTTCAGTTTTACAACCATTTGCCTGGATTTCATGAAACGTCGCATGAACCTTATGCCCTTCTAGGCAACCCCAACGTTGTAATTTTGTTTCCCTCTTTCTTCCTTTCTTTCTTAGTCTGACCTCTTCTCCCTACGGATTGTAAGTGTAGAGGGTTATTATTGAACCTAGTCACACTCAATGACAAGCACGCAGGCACGCACAAGCACACGAAGCATGCACGCACACGCACACACACAAACAGAGGAGGAATTCTCTGGACGAGGCATTGGCCCTTCCTAGACACCTCTACTTGACAACACACATAACAGATAGATATCCATGCTCCTGGCGGGATTCGAACCCGCAATCCCAAAAAGCAAGCGACCTTAGACCCACGCCTTAGACTGCGCGGCCACCGGAATCGGCGTAATTTTTAATTTCCTACAATTGACAATAAGAAACTTTGTCGAAAGCGCAACTTAAAGAAATCAATGTAATTGTTGAGTAATCGTTACGTTTTTCCTGTCCACGCCATGAAGGCACATAGGGGGAGCAGAGTTACCTAAGTATGTAATAATAATAATAATAATAATAACAACAACATTCTACTCGAACACCACTGAGGAAGAACAAAAAACGCTTTGGTCTAAAAGATCCAAAATGACGGAAGGAAGATCTCCTCTTTTAGTTACACTTTGCAACCTGGGAATAAATCACGGGACGACGTGTGTTTAGTAGCGATGGCTGTTCTAATGAAGGGAGAGCTGATGGTTTTAGTGCAAGTGCGCCAGTCCAACAGACCTCACGTGATGGATGGCCCTGATAGTGTTACATCAGGGCTTTTGACATTTGGTTAATGACGGTGATGAATTGAGAGAAGACAAGGAACGCACAGCTGAAAATTGAGCCGTTTAGTGTTACGTCAGTGTCGACACTTAACACAAATATTTGCTTCTTTGGTTTCTTTATTTTCACATTTTGTCGTTAGTACCAGGCACGACTAGGACCCATAAGCAGGCACAGTTTCATCTGCCCGTCTCGTTTACAGATTTCATTACCTCATCATACACGGGACCGTCGACCGAGCAAGTCTAATGCCCTGACGAAGCAGACAGCAAGACCACTTAACACAGGGCCACTATTTGCACTCATTCTGAATCCTTTCAGATTTAAATATTCGTGCAGCGTATTCATTAATTGGGACTTTTTAACAACGTTTTCAGTAATTTAGTCTGTATAGTGTTAAATCGCAAGGCGATTAGTGGAGAATTGAAAATGATACAGATGGAAGCGGCTGTGGCCTACTTTGAAGTCCTATCCCGCAATTTTCCTGGATGGACTGAGAAAAACCACGAAAAATCTGTCAGGATATCAATGTCCCGGAAGAGACTGGAACCCAGCACGACCTGTATATGTACCAGAAATGTCACTGCACGTGCCAACTTGTTCGGCGAGCATTCGGTACTAGTGCTGAAAGCTTACACATCTCCCAAAGCAATAACCTTCCATTTACGTTTACGTCTGAGCCGCTTTTTCCCTACAGGGGTTTCCTTTAAAGTCTCGGTGGTTATTTCGAATTGTTTTCATGTATGCTTCATGCCGCGTTCATACATACTCTTCGATTTTATGAAAGGAAAGAAAGAAAACTCTCTTGCTTTTACCGGGAAACAGGTATCGCTTTCTTGCTATTCCACTACATAATCCCTTCAATACACCAACTGCGCTGCCCTGCAATAATGAATGGATTGAAATTTAGATATGTTGGATTGGTAACTGTTTTGGTTGTTAACTGTTTAGAGATATCTGTGTTTGCTGAATAGTCTTTTTGACGCAATTATTTTACCATCGGATTACGATGTTCTGAGATGTGACGCCGTGTGTTCTGGTACAGATTTACACGTTTCGGAGGGACGTGCCGCCTCACTTTTCACGATATAGCCTCTTTAAAAGTTTTCTGGGATATGACGCCATATGGATTGGTAAACAGTTGCCGGAATTTCGGAGGAGTGTATTGCCTCCATCTTGACAGTAGATGCAGTCAAAATTTTCTTTGAAGCCTCCAGCAAGAAAGCTATTCCGAAACGTCAGTAGCTATATAGCAATAGACACCGTGTGACATTGCAGTACTCCCTATCGGCACCAGCCCCATACATTGTTATGACCCTGGTATTTGTATCATTAGTGTAAAACTGAAGTCTGCATTTTGAACACGTAACTAAATGTGCGTTTAGCTTGCTGTATTTTATTGTGTCGAGTAGTGAACCTGTAATTCTAAACTTTCCCACTGTTCTGTATATTGCCATTTAACACGGCACTGTTAAGGGGGGATAATTTTGTACAAAACTTCGGGCAACATTTTTCCATGACGCACAATTTGTTAGACTCAACACATTTCACAAGCGAGGGTAGACCGTGTAAGGTCCCTGTATAACAAAAGGTGACTAACGAGCAAGTGCCCGGTCCCACCGTTCAGATAACAGCGGCATTATCACATCCGCAGTGTCAGCAAACAAATCCACATACGCTCAGTTCGGATTTTCCTACCGTCAGGAATACCACGTATACACCTGGCTGTAGAAAAATCCCTCAATTTCCTCACTCTACGTGGATCTGAAAATTGGTCTCTTGCATTATGCGAAGAAAATAATTGGACGATGTTTTAAAAAAAAGTGCTGAGGAAAGTATTGGGACCTAAGATGGAGGTGGTGGCAGGAAAAGAGAGGAAACTGCATAATGATGAGATTAATAAGTGGAACTCTACAAATATTGTAAGAAATATTCTACTGCAAATGTCACAATACTGCACGTTTTGTTATGCTACACTGACAGCTATGAAAGAACCCCCATCTTAAATGTACCCATTAAGTAAGGTTACATCTCACCGGAAGATGAAATGTTGGTTGAAATTACACTAACTGTCGCATCGATATCCTACAATCCCACAAATTTTACAGAACGTGCAGAGTCCCAGATATTCTACAAGGTCTGTGTTACATAATTAAGGCCCTGTTGGTAGTTCTCTCCGGTAACAAAGCAAAATTCGCTGCTAGCGTCTTAGGCATCTCGACGGCAATGAAAACTTCAGATAAGAACAACGACATTATTGATTACTGATCTCGTTACTAAAAATACTGGTGTTAATATCAGGCACACATGATAAGGGTACAGGTTCTGATATACACTGTCTTTTCTTCGGTACGGTATCGATCTGTGAGGTCATCGGGCTTCGCCCACTTGTCATTTTGTAAAAGTAGCTTGTCCTTCTTGTAAGAACAGCTGAAAGATGACGATCATTATGTAGCACTGAGGGAATATACTAACCAGGAGAAACCGAGGTACTCAGGAAAGCCTATCCCAGTGTCACTTGTCCACTTCAAATTTCCACGCTGCCTGGCCCGAGATTGGGCCCAGGCGTCCATCTAAGTATTATATAAATTACCCAGTTCCGGCCTCATAAAGAAAACGTCAATTTCCATTATAAACACAACTGGTTAATGTCGATCAGGGAAATAGTCGCTCTCTACTGAAAGGATCATGGCAATTCGCCGTGAAACATATGGTACACATAGTTAGCGCTCTGCTTTGAAGGGCTAATCGATCGTGACTCAGATGAGGAATGTTTGACGGTTCAAGTTAAATTATTGCTCGTTTTAATCGGCGTGCAGTTTTGAGGTCAGCAATTTAGAAATTGAATCAGCTGTTATGTGCACCACTACACAGACAAGAATACTCGTCATCCTCCGCTCTCCCATCAACTCCAGTTTACTTCCTGGCTCTTATGAGGCATTGAAAATCACTTCTGTTCCATTCTTTGCTCAATTTTCTTTCGACAGACTGACCCATAGGGAGGTACGTATTGCTCCTTTTTTCTGAGTTACTAAGCACTGCAGGAAGTCTGCCAGTGGCAGTCCACAAAAAAGACAATATATCTATATACACAACCTGAAGTAATCGAAATTCTCCCAAAGACGTAAAAAAGAACGAAGCTGATGCTATTTCCTGAGGCCGATCAACAACAGAATGGCTGCTGATCACGTCGACACCTAACAACATTCTTCTCATATTTGTCTTGTCAATTAAATCTGGTTTGCTTCTGTCAGTCATCACGGATGATCGAACTCGGGTCAGTCAACGAAAAGCACTGGGTGTGCAGGACAGATATTCCGTGATGGCAATGGAATATCCTCTGCTTTCATTACATTTATTAGAATTGTTGTGCTCCCTATACTCTATTTAAGGCTATCACCCTCAACACGACTCTCATAAACTGATTCATCATTAATTTTACATTGTTTTCACCGTGCATTTTTATTGCATAATTTCAAACACCAACAAATGCACTTTTATATACAGGGTATGTACAAAAGAATGGTGCGGTTTCAAAAGTTAATAAGAAATTTATTTCTCATATTACACGGGCACAACGTACACCGTCAGCAGCAGCAACTGTCCAAGTTTCTCATGCGTTAATCACAATCCTTCAATTTGTGCACCCTGGGTCACATGACACACATCCACACGGTAATCAAATTCATCCTAGACTCGGTGCAGCATGTCCGCTGTAATGGTCTGCAGTGCAGCATGCGTTATCCGATCACAAAGTTCCTTGAGGGACATGGGCAATTGTGGTACGTAAACAGCGTTAAAGACAGCGTTTACGTACCACCATTGCCCATGTGCCTCAAGGAACTTCGTGATCGGATAACGCATGCACTGCAGACCATTACAGCGGACATGCTACACCGAGTCTGGGATGAATTTGATTACCGTGTGGATGTGTGTCATGTGACCCAGGGTGCACACATTGAAGGATTGTGATTAACGCATGAGAAACTTGGACAGTTGCCGCTGCTGACGGTGTAGGTTGTGCCTGTGTAAGGTGAGAAATAAATTTCTTGTTAACTTTTGAAACTGCACCATTCTTTTGTGTATATCCTGTATATAACACTTTTTCACAACACCGATGTACCCTACATGGTAGGCACAGAAACATGTCCCGTATAGCAGTGTTGTGAAAAAGTGTTATATATATAAAAGTGCATTGTTGGTATTTGAAATTATGATTCATGATTGTTGGGTGACTTGATTGCAGTCATTATAAATCAGAATCAATCTATGTAAACATAAACGTGTCTAAGTGGCACCATGCTGTTTACACCCATGTATATGTGCTTAGATGGTTGTGATTATATGATTATTACCAGCGATACGATCTGAGGACATGTTTAATGTGACATGTAGAGCTGTGTTGCACGACAGAATTGTACCGACGTGTTAGAAAAACACCTTACTTCTATAATCACAAGCGACATAAAAGAAGTCTCTCTGAAACGTCGGAATATACTCACCAGACTACACAGACCACACGGCGTCCCGTGCCAGTGACAAAGTGTTCGTAGTCACCAACGTGAAAACCTCAAATAATATTTACGTAACATTTCTTTGAAACCTACACACCTAGGCAGATTGCTATGTTGTCGGCTGTGACTTCATCAGCTTGGTAGATAGATTGTGAAATAACAGGCGACAGAAATCTTCACCCACCCCTGCGTAAATCTAAAATCTGACATACGTTTACTGTCATGCGTTGTGATCCTACGAATGTCGACATGATCAGTCCAGCATGTATAATACAAATTTTGGCGATCCTGGTTCAGAAATCTCGTGTGTTCACGTCTGCTATGAAAATGTGAGGACAACACTGCACATAGCCATAAAGTTCCCTTTCTTATTTATGGGTGTGGAGCTTGCTGTGTCGCATTAATGGGAAAACACATTCGCTCTTGGGCAGGATATTTGGGACTCTTAAAGGAGGAAGTAACAGAAGGCTGAAGAAAATTGCACAAAGAGGAGCTTCGTAATTTATCCGGAGGTTCTAGCAAAGAAATGTTATTCAACTGACACGTATTTTAGACTTTTTTATGAGTTTTCTCTTATCCATTAATTCGATGGGACACAAAACGCGTATCATTTCATAATTCGTACGCCTCAACAAGTACCACAGGATGAACACATCAAGAAGAATGCAGTCATCGGTGTTATGTCCGGTCATCTTATTCCCCTCAATCTTGCTTCCCCCATATTTTCTATCTCCTTCATTTTCAGCTACATGACCCAAACAACTGTGCTTTCGGAGTCTGAACGCGATAAGAACCTATATGTCTCGCTCCTTCCCACAGTCTCCTGACGTCTCCCTAACGGCCCAAGGATTTTCAGGAGGCACCTGCCACAGACGTGGCGCATACGTCATAACTTCCTATACGTTACTCTGGCTTCGCTGCAGAGGAGGGATTAAACTCTGCTGCAATAAGGGGCGATATATCGAAGCTTCTAAGCACCATGCCTTGAGGACTATGTGGAAAGGAGTTATCGCTCCACGTATTCCGAACCTCGTCACTAGATGCAGACGAGTAATCTGCTTCGGGATCCGTCGCCTTTAAACACCCCCCCCCCCCCAAACTGGACAGAAAGCTCAATAGATCCCAGAATCGGTCTCGCCGCTGTGGCCAATAGACGATCAAATTTCGATGTTATCAGCGTGAAACATGGGGACTGCTATGGCCCACGTCAATATTTGTATAGCTCGTACATGTATTAGAGCTTTAAAGACCGACTTGAGACTGAAGAATAAGAAGAAGAAGAAGAAGACGAAGAAGAAGAAGAAGAAGAAGAAGAAGAAGAAGAAATAAAGGGCATATTGACAGACACTACATTACGGGGCGGGGGACATAAGGGAAGAAAATGTTACTTTTCCTAATGTTCGCAGGCTGTACCCACTGGACAGAAGAAGTGAAACTAAAAAAATAGGACTTTTGTAACACGCTGATGACGATTAGATCTTTTTAGATATGTTTGTTGCACACAAATTCTCAGAGTTTCAGATATTTTTGTTAGCGTTTCTTATTCTCGTCCTACCTTTTCTTTCAGGGTTTTAATTTGATCCGCCTTCGGGAAATCGTCGATGTAAGCGTCTATGCAGTGGATCTCTTGGGTCGAAGAATAAAGTTAGTCGGGAAAAGAGTCGCTCTTTATTGACATCATAAGGAAAATATAAACACACCGCGTGGACAGACTTCAGAATTTCTTAACCTTCAGTCAGGCGGTACACTTGGTTTACGTTATTAATCGTACGTACGAAGCCTGTCTATGAGGCCCGTTTCTTGTGTCAGCCCACTGACAGGAGACCTCATAACCACTTCCACTTAATCTTTCATTCGGTGCGTTAAATATGACGTCACCCTTACGTGTGGAGAAGTAGACCGGAACCTCTCGGCGTTTTTAGTATTATGGAACCCTTATGAAGTCTTAATAATTCTGCGGATCCTTCCCCAAAATTATCTGATCCATGAATCCCTCAGGCGCAACTGGCTGCGACATTTCAGTGTCTGAATGTTTAAGAACAGAACTAAACTTCAGAATTTATTTAAAAAACAGTAACTTTCAGACCAATGTATCCTTCCTGTTTGTGCATCATCTAGACGAGACGTGAAGAGCATTCCGCCATCCCTATTCACTACCATCACCCTCTTTAGACTTTTTCGCGGGAAGTTTTTCACTAGATGACACAGCACGCATGGCTAAAAAAGGCAAGCGCTGCATCTGAGAAAATGACCAACTTGCTTGTGAAAGTGAAAAGGGAAGATTTTGCCATCACCATAAGTCTAGCTTGGAACCCCAGGGTTTCGTGGGCTTCAGTTTGGGAAATGTTGGCCTAAAGGAAAAAGAAAGTGTTGTATGCTTTACTGAGCAGAATTCTATCACCTAGAGGACAATCGCGCATTCCTGACTGAACAACAAACATTTGCTGGCTTCTATGTTCAGAATGTGTCAATTATTGTAACTGGTCATTACCTGCCAAAATGTTTACAAGTACACTTAAATAACTGTCTAATTGTATATTGCTTCTGAAAATAAACGAATCGCTCAACCACTGAATAGATTCCCCGTTTTTGTTGTAGAATCTCAAGGTTTGTTAGAAGCGCACTCTGTTGTTCCTATCCAGTCTTAGCCTCTGACGTTACTTCTTTAACCATTTGAAATCTACACAATATTAAAAAATGCTATCTCAAAAATACATCTCCATTAGAAAGAGAATTCAGTTTATGATGTGCAGGAAAGAAATCGCGCTTCATTGAGAGAATATACAGGAGACATACATACAATGTGTGCAAAACACGCAAAAATTTACAGTTCTTAAGTAAGTAAATGTAACAGTCACTGTCGTTCGAAAATTTAAGACCTTCGTATAACCCGCGCTTTATGATATCGCAGATTCTTGAAAGAGGCTGTGACCCTTTGACCCTTTCTCTCCTCCCCTCCACAACTATGACGCCCGCTGAATCTCATATCCGAGATGAAATTTGCACTGGTCCTCGTGAAATCCGTCGCTGTCACTGGCTGCTCTCCATTAGCACTTTTGGTCTGACAAGACGTACCAATGTCCCTTCGTTTCTAAGTGACCCCAGAGCGTTCGCCTCGCCAAGTCCTTCCTTATCAAGATTTCAACAGACGTTTACTCAGGCCAGCTTAGCTGACAGTAGAATCTGTCTCACTCCCTCTGATTGCAGTGTAGGTTTCGACGAATATTTCAGTCCTCCGTTGTTTGTTGCCTTCAGTACCGAGCCGAGTTTTCCTTCGTTAAAGCACAATGGTCAGGCGAAGTTCCTAGTGCAAACATCTTGTACTTTACTCTTAAACGTTTCCTCAGAAACATATTCTTTTACAGCAACACTTGGTATGCTTCGGCTTTCATAACTGAATCTCCCACCTAAGGCACAAATAAAATACAGCACCATCAGTTCACTGATTTAGTCGCATTCGCCTCTGTGCGAAGTGCGTAATAACTCGCTCTCTCGGCTGGTACACAAGAAACATCTTGCGAATAGTTTACAATTGATATTACAGAATTTTTCGGAGCACTATCGAAACAGTTTTAATTTTAATTTAGCTCAGAAAATTTAACGACAACTTTATATGAAGACCTCCTGTGGTGCGTTCGCCCCTCTCCACTGTTATTCGCTGAATACCGAGTACTCATATGAAAAGTAGGTTTTAATGTAGTATTGTGCATTGAATAAAAAGACAAGCATTCAAACTAATCGTAGCCTATTCAGATAATGTGATCAAGTTTTAAAATCGCGGTCTTTCAGTTTCCAGGTCTTGCCACCAGTGGCGCTAATAACACAGTTGTCAAAACGGCAAGTCAAAAGCAGGAAGTAAATTTGTACCCTTGTATCACGAACCGAAATCTCAGGTTACGCCTTAAAGGAGATTTTGCGCGAAGTCTGGTAGGGAAACACCAAAGAAAATGTTCATCTGCAACTGGTGTAACTTTTTCAACGGAGTTGGATGCTTCTGTAACGACAAAAGCCCCAGTAAATGACCAGTCACTGACGCTATGACCAGTGAAGTTCAAGAAGGGTTTCCTCGCAGTCCAAGGAAGTCAGTGAGACAAGCTGCTTGACAAATTAGGCATGCCACAACCGACGGTGCACAAGATTCTGCCTCGTTTGAGATCTGAAGTTACAAATCCCACTTGCTGCAATATGTAAGAGCCCAGGAGCAGAACTTCGCTACCAAATTTGCGGTGTTATTCTTTCAAAAGTTGAAGATGACGAAGAACTATTTACAGCAGATATTTTGTTTAGTTACAAAACTGGACAGCATATTAATTAGCACAACGTCAGAATCTGGGAGTGCAGTAGCGCACGTACAGAGAATCAAGATACAAGAGACACAACGTCCAAACAAAAGTAGTTCGGGGCTTTTCCCTCCCACCGAATGCTCTGTGACTGGTGCAGTGTACCAAGACATGTCGGAAAAATGCCCGATACCGATTACGGAAAAAGAGGAGCTGACGACACTATTTCAGCAACATGCAGCTTCCAAACTCCACATTTTCACATTGCATTTCGGATCAGAATTCTCGCATCAAAAACGGCGAATGCAATGGGTTAGCAGAGGCGCCCCTCTCTCCAATCCACCTCGTTCCCCAGACGTATTTTGCCGCGGCACAACAGCCCAACTCGGCCGTAGGCCGCCTCAATGTTGAGGTTTTTAGACCATAACGGTTAAACACACACACCGGCTAGGACTCCTCTGAACGAGTGATCAGCTCGCCGCAGAGGTCGCTACCTACACAACACAAAACAATCACAAGGGATTCGAAACAGCTATCCCAGCAATCGGGCGACCGCAAATCTATGCCTTGGCACGGCCAAACAGGTCGACCTCCTTTGAACTTACACCGCTCGATTTCTTCTTCTGGTAGCACATAGCAAATAGTGTTTGCGTTCCAGCGTTGCCCATCACTTTGTCGGAACTTGCTAGGAGGATAAGAGCTGCTGCAGCTACAGTTGCACCGGCGACGCTTACAAATGTGTGGACTGGACTGGAATGCAGAGCTGTTGGCCCACTGAGCTACTCATGGTGTCTGCATTAAACATCTGTGATCTGTCAACTGCAGGTCACACAAACTTGAGCGTATAACCTAACGAATACTTATACTACGTTTAGATTTTATTCCTGTGGCTCTTACATCTTGAGCGGCATGATGTGAAAACCGTCTACATTTCGCAGTTCTTACGTTATATATAGCACTGATAAATATTCAAGAGGGACGCTGTAGAAATGAACGGATATCACGCCTTATAAGTCTGCAAATCCTACGGGGTTTTAAATGGTTAAGGAGGACGCTAAGCTACGTTTCGGAAAGTCCATACGCCTAACAATTACTCTATTCTGGAATGAGACCTCGTAAACTAACTAACTCCATGGAGCAGAGGCCTTCTTGAGAAGCTAGCAGTTTCTCAGCTAGTCAAGAAATTACCTGCATTTTATGGAACCCGAAGGTTCATTACCGCATTCACAAGAGCCCGCCACCTGTCCCTATCCTGAGCCAGCTCAATCCAGTTCATGCCCCCACATCCCACTTCCCGAATATCCATCTTAATATTATCCTCCCATCTACGCCTGGGTCTCCCAAGTGGTCGCCTTCCCTCGGGTCTCCCCACCAAAATCCGGTATGCACCTCTCTCCTCCCCCATACGTGCCACATGCCCCGCCCATCTCAGTCTTCTCGATTTGATTACCCGAATAATATTTGGTGATGAGTACAGGTCGTTGAGTTCCTCGTTATGTAGTCTTCTCCAATCCCCCGTCGCCTCGTCCCTCTTAGGCCCAAATATCCTCCTCAGCACCCTATTCTCGAACACCCTCAGTCTTTGTTCCTCCCTCAATGTGAGGGACCAAGTTTCACATCCATACAGAACAACAGGTAAAATTATAGTTCTGTATACCCTAATCTTTGTGTTTTTGGATAGTAACCTGGAAGACAAAAGATTCTGCACCGAATGATAGCAAGCATTCCCCGACTTCAATCTGCTCTTAATTTCTTCATGAATGGAGTTTCGATTCGTTAGGATTGCTCCCAAATATTTGAATTCTTCCACCCTTTCAAAGGATTTATTATCTATAATTATGTTGTGATTGTGTCCTGCATTCTGATTTCGAGACATGACCATGTACTTAGTTTTCTCATCATTTACTTCTAGACCAATCTCCTTACTAGCAGTCATTAAATCTTCTGCATTTTTCTTTATACTATGTATGCTTCCACCCAATATATTAACATCATCAGCATAAACCAGAAACTGATGTGTACCATTCAATTGCAAGCCCTCCTGGTTTGCCTGAACCCTCCTAATGGCATATTCTAAAGCAAAGTTGAAAAGCAATGGCGACAGAGCATCTCCTTGTTTCAAGCCATTCTTAATAGGAAACGTGTCAGACAGATGTTTGCCTACCCGAACTCTGCTACACGTTTCACTTAGACACATTTTTATTAACTTTACGAGCTTCCTGGGGATACCGAACTCAATGAGAATATTATACAAGACCTCCCCCCCTAACTGAATCATAGGCTTTCTTGAAGTCTATAAATAGCTGATGCACTGCCTCATTGTATTCCCATTTTTTCTCAAGTATTTGACGAATACTGAATATATGATCAGTAGTTGACCTGTTACGTCGAAATCCACACTGATGATCCCCAATAATTTCCTCTGCATATGGAGTTAACCTTGACAAAAGAATGTTGGATAAAATTTTGTACGTAGTCGACAAAAGTGATATGCCTCGATAGTTACTACAATCTGTTTTATCACCCTTCTTATAAATAGGCAAAATGACCGACTCCTTCCATTCCTCAGGCAAGTCCTCCTTATTCCAAATAGAAATAATAAGTTTATGGATTTCAGACCGAATAATCCTACCCCCTGCTTTAATCAATTCTGCTGGAATCTGATCAATACCTGGTGATTTGTGACTTTTTAGCTTTTCAATAGCCATCTCAACCTCAAAGGCACTGGGCTCAGGCACTAGTGGCTCTGCTGTGTGTACTTCAATCTGCCTAACATCATTAACCCCGTGTATATTCAACAGCTGGGAGAAATGATTCCTCCACCTAGCCAAAATACTGTGGGAGTCTGCAACCAGGTCACCCTTCTCATCCTTTACTACATTAATTCTAGGTTGGTACCCCCTCTTAAACTCATTGATACCCCTACACAAGTCTCTTGTATTCTTGTTCTTTGAGACTTCGTAAAGCCTGATAAAATTATACCAAGGTTTCAAACAATTCTGCTGCCTCCATCATCACAGTAGATAAACAACCTGATGCGGAGACAATAGAATCATTGGGAAATTAGTATAATTGTACCAGAATCCACGGTGTCGTATCAGAGAAGACAGTAATTCTTACAGTCATCGCCGTGACAGCAAGATGTGAAGAATAAATACAGCAAAATATAAATATAATAAGAACCGTAAGTGACACGAGAAGGATATCCGCGTAGAGTGACAGGACAAAAGGAAACCACAAATAAATAATTAGTCATTAAGAGGGAGAAAACTATCAGTAATCGAAATAAAAGTTTTGCTGCAATAATAAAATATGGTACGAATATATATTCCACAATCTCTCCTTTTTACGTTCTTTTCCTCCCCTATCATCATCATCATCATCATCATCATCATCATCATCAGCAGCAGCAGCAGCAGCAGCAACAAAAACAACAACAAATGCCGACTTCGCCAATGCTACATGTAGAATCTTGCCCAGTTGGGTATATCCGCGGATAACTCCAAACTCATTTTTACGTAAGATAAAAGCCGTATATAAAAGTGGACTGCGAATAAGACAGTGGATATGGCAACTTCGTAAAGTTCCAAAATGATCCGACAGTGCAGCTTCTTCAGTCGCAGTATGTGCGACGTCGAAGGTCACAAAGCACGACATGTCTAAAGTACGGCGTTAAGATGATTCACTCTACTGAAATGTGTCATCTTCTTGCTTGGTGGTGTCAGCACGAGAGAGACTTCTCACATCTTACCAAGTTAACCTATCTCATTCACGCCACCCCAGTGTCGAGCGCTGTCTTTGTTAGAAGCTTCTCCACTGCAGGACGCATGATTCAGGACCGAAGAACCTGTCTCAGACACACAGCAAGTGACGACATCACATTCCTGAACAGAAATCTCCCAAAATAGACAAGAAAACATATTTCATTTTGTCACTGAACCGCTATTGTCGAGTTTGTTGACAGATTCTATCTAGTCACTTAGGGTGCGATTAAGATGACATGGCACACGGCGTCGCGTGGGAGGGGAAATGAAGAGGCGACAGGAGAATGGAGTGGGTATCCAACATGCCTCGCAAGACCGCGGAGCATATCCTCTCCAGCACAGTACAAATGCTACCAGCTGATCCGCACATCTGGGCTGCCAGTAGTCGACTGAACTGTCGCCCCGCCGAGTCACATGGACTCGTCCGTTTCGCCGAAAGACGAAATCTGGTTTCTGCGCGTGTGCCATCTAATCTTAACTGCACTCTACCTTCTCGTACAGTTCCTGGTGCAGCGCTGTCATTGATAAAGGAAATTGATGATTTATTAACCCGCAGAAAGTTTTTCATTTGATTAGAAGTTTCAGCAAATACTAATTTATAAAATGAGCCGTCTTATTTGATAGCCTTGGATAAACTTTATACAAAGCAAATAATAAACTTTTACGTGCTTTTCTTAACTTCAATATATTCCTTCTAATGTGTACCTCCCATCTTGTAAAATGTATAAATGCATAACATGCAGTGATGAAATTTGTGGAATTAATGTGCATTAAAATTATTTCATTATAAAAGGACTGCCGTTGTTGTTACGTTTAAGGATAAGACCTTGCGGATGCGGTTACTATTTAATCCGTTCAGGGCTGTAGCTATATGAAATCTTATCTATACCCGTAGCTGATGTACCAATTTGATCAGTAAACTAAAATGTGTTCTCATTATTTACAGATCTTAAGCGTAACTTAAAATTTCTACATGAAGGAAATTAGCGTTAAAATTGCAGTCATGACGGCGACGAACATTTTAGGTTACGTCTAACGATACTGATGTGGTGTAAATGAATTTTAATGGAAATCAAATGAAAAAGCTTCGGATCTGAAGATCTCATGGCGGCGATTAAATGATTGCGGCATTCTATGTAGTGACTCGGTACACTATGGTAGACAGATGCCAGTGTTTCGGATAAACCTGCCGCTTCCATCTTCAAGGCACAACAGCCTTTTCTTGTACCACGCAGACAAAGGCAGCAGGTTCCTGAGAACGTCAAATCTCACTTGTACAGACTTAACGAATTCTCAATAATGGTCTTCCACACATAACCGCTCTTCATGCAAAAACTTTAGAATGTTCGCTGGGGATAAAATATATTGAAATTACATTTATTTAATTCCTTGTAAAATATGCTGAAAACTACACATAATATTCGACTCTGAATATTTTCTTATTACCTCAGCACACAGCTGTGAAATCTCCCTAACCTGTTTGACAATCAGTGGTTGCGCGTGAATTTAATATTCGTTTATTAAAAGGAGCAACTGTCATCGTAGTGACAATTCTTCAGTTCAGCAAACAGTTTTACTTCCACACGTCTCACAGGCAACGTGCCTGTTATGCCTTCACTGTACATTTTTACAGCCTCGTCCTACAATGAACATCATTGGAGGAAGCACTTCCCTTGAATGTTCAAGTCTTATTGCTGTTGATTAAGCATCATGTCCTAAAGGCGTATGGGGGGAGCGGAATTATAGCTCTAAGAATCCTTAGCTTCAGCACCCCGTGGAAGCGAAAGGTCAGCATCACGTCCCCAGTACCGTGGTATGCGTTCAGTAGTAATAAGCTTCCAAGATTAAATTTCTTAGTCAAACACAACTCTTCCTTTTTTATTAATGTTATCTCACAAGACTACATGTTTCGGCCCGCGAAGGCAATCATCAGGCACACATACTAAGTTTATAAAAGAAAGGTGTTAGGGATGAGGCTTTCTTTTATAAATTTGGCATGTGTGCCTGATGATGGCCTTCGCGGGCCGAAACATGTAGCCTTGTGAGATA